>CAJHNH020001357.1:175262-248089 GCA_905116865.2 Candidula unifasciata | reverse complement strand
ATTGGCTTAGGTGGTATATTAAAGTTAGCATAGCATAGGTGGTATATTAAAGTTAACATTGCTTAGGTGGTATATTAAAGTTAACATTGCTTAGGTGGTATATTAAAGTTAACATTGCTTAGGTGGTATATTAAAGTTAGCATTGCATAGGTGGTATATTAAAGTTAACATTGCTTAGGTGGTATATTAAAGTTAACATTGCATAGGTGGTATATTAAAGTTAGCATTG
The DNA here is from genome assembly GCA_905116865.2 of Candidula unifasciata. Classification (NCBI taxonomy): domain Eukaryota; kingdom Metazoa; phylum Mollusca; class Gastropoda; order Stylommatophora; family Geomitridae; genus Candidula; species Candidula unifasciata. Next base: position 247,860 of record CAJHNH020001357.1, on the reverse strand, counting down.
CATAGGTGGTATATTAAAGTTAGCATTGCTTAGGTGGTATGTTAAAGTTAACACTGCTTAGGTCGTACATTAAAGTTAACATTGCTTAGGTGGTATATTAAAGTTAACATTACTTGGGTCGTATGTTAAAGTTAGCATTGCATAGGTGGTATATTAAAGTTAACATTGCTTAGGTGGTATATTAAAGTTAAGCATTTACTTGTATAGTGTTAGTATATTGAAAGTTTAACATTGCTTAGGTGGTATATTAAAGTTAGCATTGGATAGGTGGTATATAAAGTTAAAGTTAGCATTGCATAGTGTGGTATATACAGTTAGCATTGCATAGGTGGTATATTAAAGCTAGCATTGCATAGGTGGGATATTAAAGTTAACATTGCTTAGGTGGGATATTAAAAGTTACATTGTTAGGTATATTAAAAGTTAGCATTGGATAGGTGGTATATTAAGTTAGCATTGCATAGGTGGTATATTTAAAGTTAGCATTGCATAGGTGTGTATATTAAAGTTAACATTGCTTAGGTGGTATATTAAAAGTTAGCATTGCGTAGGTGGTAATATTAATTAGCATTGCATAGGGTGGTATATTAAAGTTAACATTTCATAGGTGGTATATTAAAGTTAGCATTGCATAGATGGTATATTAAAGTTAACATTGCATAGGTGGTATATTAAAGTTAACATTGCATAGGTGGTATATTAAAGTTAGCATTGCATAGGTGGTATATTAAAGTTAGCATTGCATAGGTGGTATATTAAAGTTAACATTGCTTAGGTGGTATATTAAAGTTAACATTGCTTAGGTGGTATATTAAAGTTAGCATTGCATAGGTGGTATATTAAAGTTAACATTGCTTAGGTGGTATATTAAAGTTAGCATTGGATAGGTGGTATATTAAAGTTAGCATTGCATAGGTGGTATATTAAAGTTAGCATTGCATAGGTGGTATATTAAAGTTAACATTGCATAGGTGGTATGTTAAAGTTAGCATTGCATAGGTGGTATATTAACGTTAGCATTTCATCGGTGGTATATTAAAGTTAGCATTGCTTAGGTGGTATCTTAAAGTTAACATTGCTTAGGTCGTATATTAAAGTTAACATTACTTGGGTGGTATGGTAAAGTTATTATTGCATAGGTGGTGTTAAAAATAAGAGTTGCTACAGTCAAGTTGATATCAAGAAATACTATTCGAAACACAAACTGTGACTAGGCAGATTAACCGAGGGACGTGTACAAACACAACCGGACGTTTCCAACTGCGCCTTTGTCTATTTTATTATTACATGTGGCTGTAATTAAACAGCATTAAAAGTCTATGGTTAAGCACTAGCAAGGAGATCAACATTAGAATTTTGAGAGCATGCATCTTTCCTGTAGCAACATATGGATGTGAGTCGTGGACTATCTCTCAGTCCTTAAGACAGAGAATAGGTGCTTTTGGGCTGAAATGCTATAGAAAGATTCTCAGAATATCTTGGACAGAAGAGGAGAAATATTGACATCTGGACAGATCTGAACATCGAGGAAGATTAGCTAATAAACAGCATCCTGTCTCGGAAGCTGAAATATTTTGGTCATATCAAGTGCCACGACGGATTGGAAAAAAAAAAATAACAGAAGGCATGGTACCAGGAAGGAGGGGCAGGGGTCGACCAACACGAAGATGGGCACAGGATATAAGTGACTCCTTGAGTATGAAAGTACATGTGGCGAGAGAGCTGGCGAGAGATCGAGTTTCTTTCAGGCAGACTGTGATGAGAGCGACGTTCTGCAAAGAACCTGCTACATGATGATGTGGCCGTAAATTGACCTTGATTGTTTACAAGCCTTGCTGTCTTGTCTGTTAAGGTTTCTAGTCGCAGTGTGGGTAGTATTTAGTAATTAATGGTCCTTTTCCATACCTTCAGGCCTATTGGGCATATAGGGCTAGACCTTTATTTTATAGACTAATCGACACTTGGTATACGATGGGTCATCATCACACCAGCCGCCTTTACTTCCCAGGGCTTGTACATGGTACCCATTCAAGGCTGGGTCTACCTGACTGACTGACTTTCTACCCCACCAGGACATCACACAAGCGACAAACACCCGATGTCACAATGTGCCACCATGTGGATGGGTATCACCGTGGAGAGGTCCCAGAAACCGAGTTCAGCCTTTAGGCCATATTTATTATCAGGCTATGTTGCGGCCCCTGGCAAGAGCCAGAGTAGGGCTTCAGATAACGAAAAATTAATCTTCAAAGAAGTATTGTTAAGAAACAGTGTGTGTCACTCTTTCTCCGCCCAAAATGGATCCGGGAAACCACTTTGTGAGAGTACACAAGTGATTAACTGGAAAAGGTCGGCTTTTAACAACCAGAGATCTTTTTACCACCAGATATCTTTATAATCCTGTTTGAATTTTAAAACAACAACCTTGTGTGCAGAGAAAGTATGACTGCCTTGAGTTAACTGTAATGTGTGAAATTTAGCATTGTACACAACTAAAACCGTACGAACAGCAGTATGAGTGAGTGTACATCAATGGCACGAGACAGGGCTTGTTGGAGATCCATTGCAGCCAAACTTCATTGTGGAGACGGCACCTGACTGATTGATAACCGTTCACCCTAATTCCCAAAGCATTTTTCCCATCTTACTTTGCAGTGAGAAAAGGTTATAAGAAACTAAGAATTTCACCAAGTTACAAACCAGAGGCGCGGCTGGCCGAACGGTTAGAACACAGGGCTTTCAAGCGGAAGACCCGGATTCGAATCCTTGGTAAGGCTGGGGATTTTTCTGTCGGCGTCAAAATACAATTCTCACCTGAACAGTCGTGGCGACAGCACTAGCCATGCGGCCATAGATCCTTAGGCTCAAATACATCACCCCCCCCCCCCACCGCACCCACCTACACCGCAAAAGTGATATAATAAAGACAGTTGTGGGCAGTTACAAACCTCCCTAGTTACAAACAAATGAGCTGCTGGACTTTTTCAAAAATGACCTTGGTTGCCAGGTCGCTCCAGTGCTTGAGTACCAAGTAGAAGGCATGATGCTGACACATCACCTACCGACTGCCGATTGTTCTATAAAGTAAAGGTCTAGCCATGTATGCCCAATGCGCCTGGAGGCGTGTAAAAGGGTCCTTTACTTTGCTTTTACTAATTACGATCTTCCCTCATTATAAATCCGTATAGCGGCAAATCTCTTGCAGTTACAAAGCTTAAACAGTCATAAATATGTTCCACATTCTTTGTGGTTTTCGTAAGCACAGAACAATGAGTAAAAACACTATACAGTGGCTGCTGCATTTGAGGACTGAGCAGGCATGGCAGTGCCTAATGTGCAATGACGTCGATTGTGATAACATAACACAACAAAAAAGCTAAATATCTTCCTGTACAAAACTACCCATCCATACAAACCACAACATCTTTAGTAAAAGTGAAAGTAATAAGATCAAACCAAAAATCACCTACCGTACTTCCTCTAAAAATTAATTCTATTAAAACACAAACTTTCGTTTGCACAGTCGTATAAAACCACATAATGGCTACGCGGATAGCAACAGTACCTTAAAGCCAGTCATGTTTTTAACTCGGAATATGGGACACTGGCTCCAGCGGGGACAGATCACAAATGTACTGGATCGGAATGCAAAGGAAATTAATAGGTCGAGACTGTTCACTCTGGGGGTTTGTTTTACGCCGGGTAAACGTCTTGAAAGACGCTAAGACCCGAAGACAACTTATCACAAACATCAGACACAGGTAGCCGTTATTTGTTGGTCACATTAAATAGAAAAGTAGGGAAACAGGTCCACAGCCACTTAGAAGACATGTCTTGCTTGCTTCTAAAGAGAAGAAAGACAAGAAAAAAAACTCATCACATTCAAATCAGCATCCCCCAAGGGGGAGCTTTTGGTTATAATTGTGACTGTATTTGTTTGTGCTTTTTGTTGTGGCTAAAAATGTCTCACCACCAAATAGCCGTGAAAATGACTCTTGCAATGGTTATGTGATTACCAGACACAAAACATCTTCTCGACCGGCGACGAAGTCGTCTACCGGCCAGCCAATAGGCCACCCGGTCGCGGATGCAAAAGACATGTCGTATAATGCGATTACATAAAGTTAGTTAGTTGCGTATCCTTACAGGGCGTTGCAGAACCAACCAAAATAGCCCCTGGCTGTTGTGTGGTTTGTCTAGGCAAATTTACGTCCAGTAGTTTGCCAGTGCTTCTGGACGGTCGGCTTTTTTGATACCACTGTCGAAACCAACGCAAGGCGCATGGCTCGCAGTTGGGATCGAGCCCGGTATTACGAAGCGTTCGCATCGACTTAGCCACAGAGCCGACAAAAAGGTTAGTTGCGTATCCTTTACAGGACGTAGCAGAACAAACCCAAACAACCTCTGGCTGTTGTGTGGTTTGTCTAAGCAAATTTACGTCCAGTAGTTTGCCATTGATTCTGGACGGTCAGCTTTCTTGATGCCACTCTCGAAACCAACGTAAGGCGCATGGCCCGCAGTTGAGATCGAGCCCGGCATTACGAAGCGTTCGCATCCACTTAGCCACAGAGCCGACAGATTACATAAGGCTGTGCTGAAATCGAATGCGTCCACTGACACCATTCTGTCTTTCGAGACGATAGTTTTATATTGTGCTAAGGGGATGCACGGGAAACATAGCCCAAAACAATGGCGAGTGTGAAGTTCCTCCTCTCCATAGCATTAAGCCTGGACAGTATTGTAGTGACCATGTGTTGGCCATGCATTTCAAACCCTTGCTCCGCGTGCCTTGTTTACTCTAAAGGAAGGGTAACACCAGGACGTTTGGAACAAAGCACGCTTACAAAGTTTTCAATGAGAATGTCATAAATCTGAACCAGCAACAATCAAATATTGACATAATTAGTATCCAGCTTATTGAAAAGCATTATATGTTACATCAATGTATACTAGTACTGCATAGTTAAGAGCGACCCTGAAATGGGAAACAAATGGCTTGAGGAAAGGAGGACGTCCAAAAAGAACCTCTAAAACGAACGTTGATGAGAGAGGTCAAAGGTGCTGGATTGGATTCCATCCACGAGATCGGAGGAATTGCACAGGATAGAGCGGAATAGAGGACTAAACTGCGAGTCTATGTGACGTACAATCCCTCAATCTGATTATCATCATTATCATAACCTGAGCTAACAAAGAGGGAATAAGTGCATACAATAATCTATTGAAAAAGCACCACATGTAAGAGAAAAGTAAATTCTAGTCAGTTCCAGAAGTACTGTCAAGCTTTCAAAATCTGTAACACAAAAATCGTTCGGTGAAGGTTGATGACATTTGCCAAGCAACCTTTTAATAATCATGCCCTTGTGAGAAGTTTTTTTTTTTTTTTTAATGTAAACAAACATCTAGTTTTAATTTTGACTTATTTGCCGTATATTAAAAACAGCATACTTGCGGTTAACTGGGTAAAGAGAAATTTTTAAAACTTCAAATTACATGCGTTTCATTCTCTGGCATTGGTTTCCCGTTTTCATTGTATGCCAGATAGTCCATCAAAATAATTACCATGTGTGGCTGCATTTGGGAATTTCTTTCCAACCAATTTCCCCGTATGTGTTATCTACTGTATATTTTTGGGTGGGGGGGGGGAGGGGGGGGGGGGTTACACAAAATTTTAAGTCAAACAAAGATCAAAGAAATTCGCCACCTTAAGAAAACAGCTGCATCTGTGCAATAGTAAATGGTAAAAATAAAAAAATCACAAGGACATGGGAAATCTTAGGCCACATAACAAACATGTGTGTTGATTCGTGCCCAAGTTTTCGAGATTTTGTTAAAGTTTGAAGGCTCGACTTTTGAAACGCACTGTAATCGTGCATTGGTTGAAACCCAACACCAGACTGAGTGCTTGTGTATTTCTAATCACAGCCAGAAGGTGTTTACGGTGCTGTATAATAATTCCGTTATATCGTAAAACGCCTCACCCCCAATGCGAACTTCCTGTAGAGGGTTTGCACACCTCTCTGGTGTCTGTGTTTGAAAAGGGCTGGGAGAGTTCTGCTATATAATGCAGACTGTACTTTGGTAGAGAGTATATAAGACAGTATCTGCAACACCCGCACCACTCCAAAGTTGAGGAACAGTTCAGGTTTAACTGAGCTAACAGCATAGCATTGAAATTAAACTAAATTTACCAGGCAACCAGCAAAACAAAACAAAAAAAGCAATTAAAAACCTAAAAACCAATGGACCCAAGAACCATGCAAACAACCAGCCAATAAAACGAGCAATTAAAAACCTAAAGGGGTCTTCTTGCCTTATACTTAAAGGGGGCGAGTGAGTGCTACCTTTTACTCAAAGAGGGCGAGTGAGTGCTACCTTATACTCAAAGGGGGTGAGTGAGTGCTACCTTACACTCAAAGAGGTGAGGGAGTGTTGCCTTATACTCAAAGGGGGCGAGGGGGTCTTGCATTATACTCAAAGGGGGCGAGGGGGTGTTGCATTATACTCAAAGGGGGCGAGGGGGTCTTGCATTATACTCAAAGGCGACACGACCTGAGAAAGGTTGGAGACCACTGATGTACAGTATTTATTGATGTTTCTTCATCTTTTTAGCGTTTACCGGTTGTAAACCGTTGGAAAGTTTTTGTTGTTCGTCCACTCCTGAACTTTGGTCTTGATTCAGAATTGAAGTTTTGCGTGCACCTCCGTTTTAAGTATTTTTTTTTTTTTAAACCAGAGTTTGATCAACTGAGCAAAAGATCAGAGTTCGAGCGGTTAAAAAAGTTCACATGGCTTTCTTACACATGTACGAGAGTTCCACTGTGGAAGAGATTGGGACTTCAGCACGTAATATGTCCAAAATACAGCCCTCGGTACACTTCTGCCGAACTCCGTTTAAGAAAAGTTTTTTTCTTTTCTTCATTTCAATAAGAAGTCATTGTTCAGGATGCCGGTGTGCTGGGAAAGGAACAGACAGACAGACTGGCTGGCTCTGCAGAGCTTGATGGAATACTGATGCATGATAAGTTAGACGTGGTTAGGGTCTTGTAGAGAACGTGGATAATTGGGAAGAGCAAATGGATCACCACAGTCTGGTGATAGCGATGCAGTGCAGAATGACGAGGAGATCTGGCCAATATTCGACGCCCAGAGGAAAGGCAAGACGGACGTATAATCAGAATGCTACTGGCACTATTAGTATTGTAAATCTGTGCTGGCTGCTAAAGATGGGAGCGGAGCTCTTATGGGAATGCCCTGAATGCTGTGATGTCAGTTGTTGAATCAGCTCAGCTCACACAATCACTAGAATCACTCATCAGGTGCTTATTGTTGCCCTGCCCCCACCATGTATTTTCTCTTTAAGCATTCACAACCAACAACAACATTAATTTAAAAAAAAACCTGACAAATTACTAAGAAACTCACATTTTATGTACCTTAACTCTTTGAGTCCCAAGCAACACTATGCGTTTGGCATTCCCTGCTTATAGGCTTCAATCTCTTTTAACACCTTACAGTTAGCTAGTTTGTACACTAACTCATTCTGTGCCTATGGTTACTTTAACCTTTTCTGTCACACATGGTTTATGTTTTAATTACTTTAGGTAGAAATATTCATTAGTCAAAATAAACATTTCTTATGATATAATGAATTAAAATAATATGTGCCCGAGACCGAAAAAGTTAAAATAACTACACGCAGTAGAAATGTATGCTATGGGCGCTTTACAATAATCCCGCATAAGTACCGCATTCAGGCGAATATAAGCCGCATTGTTGACTGTGTTGTTGCATTGGGATACGCCAATTGTATAAATGTTGTCTTGTACAAAAGGATCAGCTAACCATTAAAAAAATGTTAATCTCTGTAGAAGCCTCAGTCAGGCTCGAGAGCGATGTCATTTGATAGTTTGGCTTAACATGGGAATAATCCTGGCCAAGAAGAATGGCGACAGTATGGGGGTTCACAAGGGGTGAGAAGAGGGAAACGTGGGTTTTCCCCGGTCACGTGTTCTCTTAACATCATCATCATCCCCATTACAGTCACCTGTAAACGGCGGTGATCTCCATCATCATGTTGTACCGTTCAATGCAGTGTGACCATATGCCCCGTTTTCCCCGGGACAGTCCCGTTTTTAAAATGTGTCCCGGCCGTCCCGTCGGTATTCCTCAAAAATTTCAGTTGTCCCGTGTTAGAAAATTATAGGAACTACTTGAGAATATAGTTTACTCTTTAGTTATATTTCTGACCTTTTTAGATTTCATAGTTGTAGATACTTTTTACGCCTGAAATTTGTCAGTGCGAAATGACTTTGTAGCAGGGGTTTTTTTCAGTGCATTTACAAAGCATATTATTTCGTTTATTTCGGCAATGGTTTGGGTTTTAATACCAAGGTTACACGAGTAATTAACCTTTCATCCTGATGATCTAGAAAAAAAAGGGGGGGGGGGCGGGTTTACCGTCACTTGCTTTGAATGTCCCGTTTTTCGGCTCAACACACTAGTAGGATGTCCCGTTTTCAGCTCAACACACTAGTGGGATGTCACGTTTTCAGCTCAACACACTAGTGGGATGTCCCGTTTTCAGCTCAACACACTAGTGGGATGTCCCGTTTTCAGCTCAACACACTAGTGGGATGTCCCGTTTTCAGCTCAACACACTAGTGGGATGTCCAGTTTTCGATACATAATGCTCACCCTAGTTGTACGTCATTTAAGGCTCGCAGTTCATTATTCCATTCCGTTCTTATTCTTCGTTATTGTCGTCTTCTTCTTCTTCTGCTGCTGCTGCTGCTGTGTTTAAGGGTTAACTGACTGTCAACTCCGTTAACAAGTTGTGATTGTCATTATTTTCTAAACCCATATGGTTCTCATTTAGATGAGAATTTGTGATTCTCCATTGGTTTTTCCCCAGGATGTGCCGAATGTGTCGCCATCGTCTCTATATTCAACTTGCTGCCCGCGGGTACAATGACCTGTTCAACTATCTGACGATTTTCTCCCTGGATGTTATCATTGGCAACCAATCAGGTGTATAGTGAGCTCACAACATTGTTGCTGTCTCGAGTGCCTGCTAGGAAGTTGTTGAGAATGGAGGTGGAGGAGATATTGTTTGGAAGGAGAGTCCTCTTCTCTCTCTCTCTCTCTCTCTCTCTCTCTCTCTCTCTCTCTCTCTCTCTCTCTCTCTTTCTTTCTCTCTCGTGTCTTTTTTCTACTTAGATTTGGTTGAGAATCATAATTTCTAGTATACGAGTCGTATTCCAAACAAAGATCGTATACCAAGCAACCTTTAGCGCTTCTAAACAAAACGTAAACCAAGTTGAAGTTATTAGAAAGCGGGCGTATACCGATGTAGCATTTTATTTTTTTTATCTACATAACGTTTTTTTGTTTCTACCTTAGCCGGTCCGCGAAAACAGATGTTCTTCTAACGTCGATGTGGGTGAACAAAACCAAAAGAAATAAAAGAACGCAGTTTCAATAAAATTGTTATCACAAGGTCACATGACACAGACAGATAAATCGTTGAGTGGTTTCAAAGCTACCGCTTTGATGTGGCGCTTAAGACGGAGGTCTGGGTTATAGGGCTAGTGAAGGAAACAGCATTACGTGCACGAGTTAGTCTGGTTATCTTTCGAGACAGCAGTCGAGTTCCATATTTCTCGTAGGCTGTTAACAGATTTTGAGATACAGCCATTTCAAGTACTATTCACTTCCTTTGATTTCCTGAGTGGGTTCCGAGGCCCCGTTTTTGGGAAGGGGGTGAAGTGGGAGGGATAATAGACCTACTGCCGCCACCCCTTAATTTTTAAGAAGCATGTCGTAAAAGGCGACAAATTAGAGAGCATCTGCCTGAGAGGCGAGAGAGTAACAGTCTACATACTTATATGTCGGATTTATAAAACCGATATACACACTCACAACTCAGATCTAGAAGTAAAGCCAAAGTTCAGAAGAGTGGACGAACAACCAGAACTTTCCGTTAGAGTTTACAACTGGGAACGCTAACAAACATATAAAAAACAGACAATTCCATTGATGAGTGAAGTAGCTGATTTAGCATAAGCTTATCACCTTCAGTTCGACACATACATTTTCTCTAGGTTATGTCGGTGTGCTGGGAAGCGAACAGCCAGACTGGCTGGTGCTGCACCACTTGATAGTGAATGGATGTTGCAAGGGTCCCTTACAGAGGCGAGGTGTGCATACCGCTTACACTTTACACTATCGAAGAAACAATCAATCAATCAATATTTTAACGTTGACCACTTTCAGCTAGGTCGAAGAAACAGGGAGCTGCGTGGTCTTGAGGCATGGTGTCCGCCTCGAGTACTAGAGGTTCCGGGTTCAATCCCCGGTAAGGGCTGAGATTTTTTCACATTGACTTGGGCTTCTAGTAATTCCCCCTGGTCTCTGGTTAGTGAGATCGGACGCCTGTGTGCATCGCTGCGCACGTAGAAAATCCCTTGGCAGTCAGAAATAAAAAAGAGTAGCCTTACAGCGCTGCCAGGGCAAAATTTGGAGTTAAAAATCTACCCAAAGTATTTCAGGATCCTTCTCCGGTACTAGAGAGCTTGTGCACTGTGCTAAGTTTTTTTTTTTTTTTACATAACCTCTGCCTTCCCTTCTTTGTTTACATCCAACCCATCTCCCCCGAATCACCACCTTCCTAACTGACCAAAGGCCAAATACTGCATCGCCCACAACAAATAAACATCACATACTGCATTCCACGACCAGTGGAAACCAAAGTCCTATCATCGCCTGCCAACCTAGGACAATCAAGAAAATCAATGTCAAGCAAGGAGAAATCCTGGTTTTATTTCCGCTAGCCAAAACTGTTCAAGTCCCCAAATCTGCAGAAAAGAACAAGCTTTTGACCAGCATTCTATGTGTAACCGATAATGTGTGAGGTAAAAGCAACTGTGGCAAAAACGATTGCGGCAATATGAAGAACAAAGAGCAAATCGGAAGCATTTTAGCTTGATGGTTTAATCAAATCAATAACAGATCCATTATTGCGCAAGTCTGATGTCACCTACTTGCCTTCATGCGTGATTGTTTTATAGGTAATAGCTTTTCGTGCTTTTATTGACGAACTACTTCTCCTTCTTCTTCTTCATCTCCTCCTCTTTCATCTCTTCCTCTCCCTTCATCATTATCATCATCTTCTTTTCTTCTTCTTCTTCTTCTTCTTCTTCTTCTTCTTCTTCTTCTTCTTCTTCTTCTTCTTCTTCTTCTTCTTCTTCTTCTTCTTCTTCTTCTTCTTCTTCATTTCCTCCTCTTTCATCTCTTCCTCCTTCTTCATCATTAGCATAATCTTCTTTTTCGTCTTCTTTTTCTTCTTTTTCGTCGTCTTCTTCTTCTTCTTCTTCTTCTTCTTCTTCTTCTTCTTCTTCTTCTTCTTCTTCTTCTTCTTCTTCTTCTTCTTCTTCTTCTTCTTCTTCTTCTTCTTCTTCTTCTTCTTCTTCTTCTTCTTCTACTTCTTCTTCTCCCCCGCCGCCTCCTCCTACTCCTTCTTCTTCTTCTTCTTCTTCTTCTTCTTCTTCTTCTTCTTCTTCTTCTTCTTCTTCTTCTTCTTCTTCTTCTTCTTCTTCTTCTTCTTCTTCTTCTTCTTCTTCTTCTTCTCGTCTTTCTTCTTCTTCTTCTTCTTCTCTTCTTCTTTTCTTCTTCTTCTACTTCTTCTTCTCCCCCGCCGCCTCCTCCTACTCCTTCTTCTTCTTCTTCTTCTTCTTCTTCTTCTTCTTCTTCTTCTTCTTTTTCTTCTTCTTCTTCTTCTTCTTCTTCTTCTTCTTCTTCTTCTTCTTCTCGTCTTTCTTCTTCTTCTTCTTCTTCTTCTTCTTTTTCTTCTTCTTCTTCTTCTTCTTCTTCTTCTTCTTCTTCTTCTTCTTCTTCTTCTTCTTCTTCTTCTTCTTCTTCATCTTCTTCTTCTTCTTCTACTTCTTCTTCTCCCCCGCCGCCTCCTCCTACTCCTTCTTCTTCTTCTTCTTATTCTTATTCTTCTTCTTCTTCTTCTTCTTCTTCTTCTTATTCTTCTTCTTCTTCTTCTTCTTCTTCATCTTCTTCTTCTTCTCGTCTTTCTTCTTCTTCTTCTTCTTCTTCTTCTTCTTCTTCTTCTTCTTCTTCTTCTTCTTCTTCTTCTTCTTCTTCTTCTTCTTCTTCTTCTTCTTCTTCTTTTTCTTCTGCTCATCAACTTCTTATTTACGTCTTCTTTATGCCCCTACCTCTCCTGCTCCTTCTCCCACAATTGCTGGACACAGTGTTGCTGGTAGGTGTAAAAACTATGTGTGCTATTTCTAAGACCTTGTGAAAGGTGGTTGGCATTTCTCTAAAGCTGGCGTTAATGACCTCTCTCCATCGTTTGTGGGGTTTTCCCTTTCATCTGTACTCATATTTCTTTAAGGTGACCCTTTGTGACAGTTGTTACCAGGGCAGATGGCCAAACCATTTCACATTTTTCTCTCAAATGAATACTGTAAATAGTTCCAGTAGTATATGTTCCTTTTGTTTGACTGTTTTCAGTGTTAGTCTACTAATTTCTTCATCGCTTTCATTCGTGCTAGGGCATGCATGCGTGCAAGGAAAAAAGCAAGCTGATAGATTTGCAAAGCTACTGTGAAAGGCGGACGTGCTATGAGCCAGGCTGATATACTGAATGCTCTACGAGAAGCAATATATTTGTGAGAACCAGGTGACTGGGCATCTGCAATCAGGACAAGCCTGCAAGTTAAAAGGAGTGTGGCCAGAAAAGAGCGCTATAAGAAAACCAGAGAAGAATAAAAAGCCAATGCAGAACTGGTGTCATTAGCCACTACAGGCTGTGGGGTTTATAGAACAGCGGATCCGAATACTTATAGACTGAATGTTTCGATGTGCAGTGACGATAATCTGTCGACTGACTAACTAACTTTCAATGTCTTCATTTGTAATTTTCATTTCTATTCTTGGCGACCAGTTTTTAACTCAAAAGATAGTCCAACTATATAGACGGTGCATTTGTTAATCTCTGTCATCATGTGCCACGTCAATAAGGGTACTCGGTCATTGTTTGTCATCTCCTGCAATCATCAGAATCTCCTAACAGCCCATATTTTGACCACATTGCCCATGCAACTAGCAGCCACAACACAAGACATCAGATTTCTTCAACCTGAGAGGCGCAAAAAGGTCTAGATGGACCGCCAAACATTCCTGTCTAATTGTGTAAAGGAGTAGAGTAAGTAGTTTTTCTCTTCCATGTTTGCACAGTTTATTTTATGAGGATGCTCCTAAAGACAACCTTTGAGTTTGTAATCCGTTTCCCCTGTGAGGTTTTTTGGGGCCCTGTTATAGGGAAAACAAGAATAGACCCACTGCCTACCTAAAAGCATGTCATAAGAGTCGACTAACTGGGAGCTTCTTTCGAAGTCGGAGTGCATCTGTCTGAGAGGCAAGGAACCAGCAGTCTGCATACAAATAAGTCAGATCTGTATAACGAAAGCACAGGCGAAGCTCAGGTTCTGGAACAGGACTGCAGTCCAGAAGTGGATGAACAACCAAAACTTTCCGCTAGAGTTTACAACTGGTGAACTTAATGAAGAAGAAGAAGAAGAAGAAGAAGAAGAAGAAGAAGAAGAAGAAGAAGAAGAAGAAGAAGAAGAAGAAGAAGAAGAAGAAGAAGAAGAAGAAGAAGAAGAAGAAGAAGAAGAAGAAGAAGAAGAAGAAGAAAATGAAGAAGAAGAAGAAGAAGAAGAAGAAGAAGAAGAAGAAGAAGAAGAAGAAGAAGAAGAAGAAGAAGAAGAAGAAGAAGAAGAAGAAGAAGAAGAAGAAGAAGAAGAAGAAGAAGAAGAAGAAGAAGAGGTAACCCGTTTTTGGAAGGTATGAGATTACGCGAATTTGAACATAAAAAAAAAAAAAAGATAAGCTGATCGAGTGTTTTTCTGATATAACTTTTGTCTGAGTTTTGGATAGCCTTTGAAAAAATAATATAAATGTGAGCTCAAGAGTGTTAAATTTTGGTCGTTTTCTTCACTTCCTTTATGTGTGAAAAGACTTTCTCAGCCATGTAGGTAATAAACAGCAAACAGAGAAATGGGATGGCTGTTGTTGCAGCACTTCGTCTAACACCCCCCCCCCCCTGACCCCCTCACCCTCACATCCATTCCCTAGAAAATGTTTGGAGCTGCGGGGGCCTCCACCAAATAAAGCCGGCCCCATCTAATGTTTTCTTTGTGTCAACACAACTGTAGTGGGGAAGAACATCAGGGGCCTTGCATTCATTGATGAGGGCAAGACAATAGGAGGAACTTTGTACAAAATCAATGCAAAGTTTCGTAGCATCCTAACTCTCTCGCTGGTCGACCAGCCGCTTTTCATACATCATTGAACCTGCTCAAAGCTACAAAGCCCAAGTGTGATACATTACTTTTCTGCTACACTAAGCATTCCCAACAAACAAACCACGCCCAAAAGTTGCTCATCTGAAATACAACAAGCCATTGTGAAACAAAACGCCGCTAATCTACAGCCAGCAGGGAGTTACTGGATCCCCAGGCATTGCGTGGTCTGTACGCGATTTATACTTATATATTTAGTCTTGGTGGCATAACCTTATATGTTAAAATCACGATTTAAAAAAAGTCGAAAGTAGTAGTAGTAGTAGTAGTAGTATTAGTAGTAGTAGTAGTAGTAGTAGTAGTAGTAGTAGTAGTAGTAGCAGCAGCAGCAGCAGCAGCAGCAGCAGCAGTCGGTCAGATCCCCTGGTAAATCCCAGCAGCAGCATTCTCCTCTGACCGTAATGATCTTTGTTCACTCATTCCCAAATGACTCTCATAACATCTAGCTTTTCATACATCAATTCTCAACCAAGTGGTGCAGAAACGGCCAGTCTGTCTGACTGCTCGTTTCCCAACACATCATCATGTATTGGAGAAAATATCCAAAGGACGCTGAATTATCGAACGCTAAGAAGAAGATATAGTTGAACAGGGTTCGGTAGATCTATAGAATATCCTATAAATATATCGAGGATCTTTCCACATAATTAGCTCATCTCAAAGAAGGTGCTAGTCATATTGTATAGACCAGTCGGCACCACGGGTGTCTGTGGCGAAGTGGTCCAACCGTTTGCCTCGGGCGTTGAAATTCGTGGGTTCATTTCAAAGCTGCGTCTTTCAGTCAACAAATGTAGTTTTTAGGAATCCTTGGCGATCGTTACCGGAGCTATGGAGTTTGCTAGGCTGTGAAATCTGCAGCCTTCTGCCCCAGTACACCTAGTATCAGCATACCCCTAATTAGTCTTTGTTTACCACTGCTTTTTTTTTGGGGGGGGGGGGGGATGTGGTCTTTTTTTTAAAACCCTAAATGGGATCCCAAAACCAAACAGATGAAGTCGAGGTTCATAACATTGTTAACTCATTCCCTAACCTCTATGCGCCAGACAATTATAATGGATAACTAATGAACTTACCGATCTCTTTAGTTCTTGTACCTTTAACGTAGACATAACAATCCTTCCACTGTGAACTTAACACATAATAAAAACACACAGAAGCTCACTGGAAATCTAACACATACTACTGCTTGCAGACTCTCTGTCTGAAACTCTATCTAAATTGTCAAATATTCAGTTTTCGCGTCAAGGCCTGGTATGAAATTTCAGGTCGGCGCTTAACCTGTAAGATTTTGAAATACCTGAGATATCTGACAGAAAGTGGCATCCGAAACACGCGAGCCCACCGTAATAATTTATTATGTAGCCCTACAACCATCAGGTATAAACAACGCTTTTATTGATCTAAGTTATCAGGCCAGAATGATTGTAACACACCAAATTATTGTTTGTGACTGGAGACACGTTACCATAGATTCTTAGGCCTAGTACTTGCAACATCTGGCGCGTGCGAGCGTTTAACTGTCACAGATGTTGTGCGGTTTGGGTGTGCGATACCCTCCCAGGTGGTGTCCCCAATCCTGTCGGCTGTACCTGTAAGTTTATTGTCGAAACTGGGCCGCACTGTGTGTTGGCTGTGACAATGGGCGGCGGCGGCTTACGTGCGACAGGCCTACAAAAGCGTTACGGTTGTATTTCATGCAAGACCCAGGTCACACGAAGGTAGAGGATATTTAACAGCCGAAGACATTTGCGGAGGAAAAGTAATTAAACATTGTTTATACACACACACACACAAATAGATTTGTTAACTTCATTGTCGCAAAGTGTATTTGGTGCTTCCCCCCCCCCTCAGATTCCATGCCGTAGGGCGTTGTTATTTATGTCTATCCACAACCTTCTGGTCGGCTCTGTGGCTAAGTCGATATGAACGCTTCGTAATGCCGGGGTACCGGGTTCGATCCTAGCTGCGAGCCATGCACTTTGCGTTGGTTTCGACAGTGGTACAGGGAGCTGACCGTCCAGCAGCAATGGCAAACTACTAGACGTAAATTTGCCTAGTGAAACCACACAACAGCCAGAGACTGATGGGCGTTGGTTCGGCAACGTCGTGTAAAGGATACGCAACCTTTTGAAACAACCATCTGTCTCTTGTACCTGCAATCAGTTTTGACACAGCTGATCCTCTATGCAAGGGTGTCAAACCGTCCAGGATCTTCGCTTTCTGTCTCCCTCTGTCTCTTTTACTCTCTAACTTTTCCACCGTCACTAGGTAGTCCAGTTTTTTCCTTCTCATGACACGATCACAGAATGTAGACTGTCTCCTTCTGGTGTAGGCAATCAGTTCTCTTCATTGGTCAGTTTGAATCAAGTCATCGTCATTATTGCTTTCTGTCCAAGGTATTTTGATCTTTTGTCAATAACGCACATCTCCGTCTATTACAGATCATTTTTGGCTAATTGTCCAACTGTCAGAGGAGCTGGACGAGGCTGGCCGAGGGGTTAAAACGTAGGGCTGTCATGCGGGAGACACGGGTTCGACCCCTGGTATGGTTATGTGCTTTTTTTATGTCGTGAGCAAAAAATTAAACATCCTAACCTGCACAGTGTGTGGCGACAGCAATAGCCATGCGGCCCTCAATCCCCTGGCTCACGACCCCCTACCCCCCTCCCGTTTACATCGCCCTAAAAAGTGGTACATACAGACACTACTGACAGTCCAGCTGTCCATACAGTGGTCAGTCCACATTTGATAGACCAGTCGGCACCGACGGGTAGTGTGGTCGACATCACACCGGTTGACTTGATTTCCTATGATATTTCCTGTCACTGCGCCTGAACTTTGGGGCTTAGATTTCTGAAACTTACCCAAAAAAAAAAAAAAAACTGAGATTTAAAATCTCAAGAAATGTTCTTGAACAGTAATTGTGAAATCATTTTATGTTATTTCATGTGTGTTTTATATTTATTTACCATTCAGCACAATAATAACAAAAATAATGAGTTGAACGATACACACACACAAACACACACACACACACACACATACATACACATAAATACACACACACGTGATAGTATATTTAGTATAATATAAAATGTGTAAAATTACTTTAAAAGATCATTTCTGTGCATGGTTAAACGACGAATCTTAGTAACCCCCCCCCCCCCCCTCCACACCCTTAAAAAATTATTGTGTTGGGGGCGCTGCTTCGGGTGGAGGGGTGAGGAAGGAAGCCACGCAAGGACCTCCATATAATTATTTGACAATAATTTTGTTATTTTTTTTTTTTTTTGGTGGGGGGGGGGGGGGTGGCCTTAAGGTCTGACCAGCCGGACTGTTGTAAGGTAGTGAGGAGGACGTGATTTGGTGGTGAAGGGCGGGGGGGGGGGTGGCCTTAAGGTCTGACCAGCCGGACTGTTGTAAGGTAGTGAGGAGGACGTCATATGGTGGTGAAGGGCGGGGGGGGGGGGTGTTGAGGGCTAACCCACCCTAATTTTGTAAGGTAGTGAGGAGAACGTGGTTGAGGGGGGGGGGGGTTTGAGGCAGGCCTCAGTGCTCCGTAAGATTTTTTTTCTGAATAAAATTGCTAAACTTGTTAAAATACGGTCGTGGAGGGAAGCGCCAAGCACCTCCCCCTCCCCCTCTCCTCTTGCAACCACAATAACTGTTTTCTTCGTGGCGGCGCGCCTATTTTGTCGTACCCATTTTAGGCTGGGCGCATTTTAGTTGCATTTTCTACTATTTAAGCAAGCTAGCCATACAATTACAAGTTCTCTGCAACAGACTATTCGCCATTTTCTGAATCTGCAGTTCATAACACAAGCTACGCAGTCGATAAGCATTCTAAATTAAATACACAAATCAGTGTCACTCTAAACTCGATAGTTGGGCGACGGTATTATATGCCTTTAGTCTATATATGGAGGAAAATGCAACAGCTAGCTATTGTCAGAATTAAAAATTTGCTGCGACTAACAAGAGTAAACCCGCCAATTCATTATATTGACTGGAAACCCCCATGAAGTCAGTGCGACAGAACAACCCATTTGCTGGTCGTTGTGTGGTCTCATTATACAAATTCAAGACAACGCATGCAGAGACGCGCCATTATAGAATGAATTTAGGGGTTAGGACACAATTAGGCGACCTCAATTAGTGACAGCACGGTTAAAAACAAAAGTTTGTTCCGTATCCTTTACAGGAGGTTGTAGAACCAACCCTAGCATTCATTGGCTGTTGTGGCTTTTCTAGTCAAATTTTACATTCAGTAGTTTGCCATTGCCACTAAACGGTCAGTTCTCGGTACCACTGTCGAAACCAACGCAATAGGCTCTGCTTTCAAATCGCCCTTAGGCGCGAACCCAGCATTCTCGCATTATAAATAAACAGAGGGGGGAACCGTTTGAGGCCGTTAAAAAGCATTATAAAGCGCATTCGCAACTCCTAAGCCACAGTACTCCCCCACAACCCCCCCCCCCTTTTTCCTCAGGTTATAATAGTCATTAATCTAGAATACTCTCTTTCGTTTACTTCTTTCCTGCTTCCATCTCTGACAGCCAAACAATACCTAACATATTACTCAACTTGTTACACTCGACATGGTATCTTCTCCTTTCCCTCCCACTCTACAGCTATTTCCATGTTTCAAAGCTCGTGTATCTCTTCAAGCGGTTCACATAAACCATTTATCACCGCCCACTTTCTCAACTTTACATCAACATTCTACATTGTTGCCTTGTCTACTGCCAGTGTCCCCCACAAGCCTAGGTGGTGTCAACAAGCTAAACAAATAAATAGCTTTAAGGGAAAGACGGAATCCCGGGCAATAATGCGCAGTATTTGAAGTGGTTCGCCTTTTTCTCAGCGTCTGCAATGAAAATATCTGCCTCCTTCGTCTGTCATCTTATTTCTTGTCCACCTTCTTCTTCCCCAACCTTATTTGCCTGTTTCTTCTGCTGCTTCGTGTACTTCTTCCACACTTTGTTTACCTCCTCCTCCCCTTTCTCATCAACTTCCTCCTTCTTTCCTCTTCTTCTACTTCTTCTTCTTCTTCTTCTTCTCCTCCTTCTCCTCCTCCTCCTCCTCCTCCTCGTCTCCCACTGTTTCCATCTCCTTTTCCTGCTCATTTTCCTAATGTTTTTCATTGTCATCATTATTATCATCAATGTGTATAGATCCAGTCCAAATTTGCTTAAAAGTTGAGATTAAATGGTCCCAGATCAGTCCTGTGAAGTGAAGGGCCTGTGTGGTTCTGATCACCCACGGAGGGCCGATTGGTCTTTAACTATTTGAATATAGCATCATGTACCCCATGTGTCATTGCCATGAGAAGAGTTCTTCAATGTTGCCTACTTACATGTAAATTAATTAGGTACGAAATTTTCATTCTTTGGACACATCATAAGAAGGGGAAATTGGTGTACTCTGGGACAAAACTAGTTCTGCAAGGAAAGAGTGACTGTATACGACTGTGAGCCAAGACGTTAAACATGTTGACTTGACATTAAGGCATCTAAAAACACACATGACTGTCAGTACACGAGACAAAACGTCGTAGACAGACATTACTACCAACGCCACACGATAATTACTTTAAAAAAAATAACAAACAATTTTATATTCATTTTTATTCACGCAATTTTGAAAGCACGTGTGTATGAGTGAATATTTGTATCTTCGTGTATGTATGTATGTATGTGAATGTGTGTGTATATATGTGAATGTGTATGTATGTATGTATGTATGTGAATGTGTATGTGTGTATGTGAATATGTGCGAATGTGTAAACAATAGTGCCTAGCAGGTAGCAGGTGTCTGGCTGAACAGCCGGTTACAACTGTGCTGGGCGTTGATTAGTTTTCAGTTTTTGGTGTCAGAGGATGGTGAACAGATACAGCTCTTAGATGGGGGCGGTGGGGGGGGGGGAGGGGGGGGGGTCTCAATTCTCTAGAAACTTGCACGGGGGTTTAGTGCTGGAGTCAATTATGTACAGTCTTTGAGCACATCGACAAAGGTACGAACAGGTTATCAAATTATCTGTGTGTGTCTGTGTGTGTATGTGTATATATGTCTCTTTCTTTCTCTCTCTCTCTCTCTCTCTCTCTCTCTCTCTCTCTCTCTCTCTCTCTCTCTCTCTCTCTACTTGTTTTCATGCAATGCTTCCCAGCTTTACATGAGGCTGCGGTAATCATTACTGACCACCCCCCCCCCCCCCTAAGTTGGTTAGCCCCGCCTATTTACACTCTAGGTCACTTTTCCTTCCTACTTCGTGAACTTTGCTAAAAGTTGCGGGGGTGTCCCGGTGTACTCTTTTGCTCGAAATGCTTTCTGCGTTATCTTCCATTTGCGTTTTCATTCTAAGAAAAAGAATGCGTGTGACGCATGTCAGCGATTCTAACGCCCCAAAAACACGCAGGACTAGCCCTAACACAAAATCCCCTACGAGAGTGCTGCTATCTATGTCACAAGCATTCTCTTTTTCGGAATAAAAACGTAAATGGAAGACAACGCAGAAAGCTTTTCGAGCAATATAGTACACAGTGACACCTCTGTAACCTTTAAAAAAAGTTGACGAGCCTGAGCAAGCACTAATCAAAGTGATCTAGAGTGTAAATAGGTGGAGCTAAACAAGATAGGGAGAACTCCAAAAGGTTTACCTCAGGTTTTTTCCCCCCCCCCTCTCCCCCAGCGCTCCCCAAATTTTATCATGGCCGCTATCGCCACCTGGACCATCCCAGCGCCCCCTACCTCCGGTGGGCGCTAGCGCCCACTTTAGGAAACACTGCTTTAAGCTACGGCGGCCTTCACAGTGACATAAAGAACAACAATATAAATATGTTAACTACAATGGAGGCTTAACTAGCTTCTTTGTTAAATGGGGTTAAACTGTTGCGACAGAAACACCACTGCCGAGTTTTTAGGGAATGATTTTACGAACACAAAGAGAGTGAATAGGCGATAGAATATAATTTGAGAAACCCTGAAAATCTAGAGAGAACGGCCTTTTTCTTTAGAGAGTGGGGAGGATGAGATGAGAAAGGAGGAGGGAGAGTATGTGAAGAAGAAGGGGAACAACAGGATAAATGAAAAGGGTGATAATTAGGTCGAGAGGGGGGGGGGGGGTTGAAACAGGAGGAGAGCAGGTTAAAGCATTAAGCAAAGGAAATGGGAGGTGGGGGTTGGGGGGAGGAGGAAGAGGGGAAGAAAGGGGAGGGTGTGGGGGTGAAAGAATGAGGACGATGACAAAAACAAACAAGAGAAATTGGATGAGTCGAAATAGGAGAATTCGACTGTATCAATAAACTTAAAACACAACAGGCCCTACCTGCCAAAGTCTTGCGCCGTACAGCAGTGACGCCTTTTTGGAATTTCCCGCGTCGGAATGTCCGAACTCTCTCGCTGAAACTCCTTGTCCACTTGTAGCTGGCTCTTTCTACATCCTTGGAGTCAAAGGTCGGTTCCATATTTGCCATCAAAGTCAAACAACAGTTAATCCTTCTGTTGTGTTTTCACTCAGGCTCACCAAGACACAAGCCCTCTGAGTCATGTTTGTACATTGTCAGTATTGGTGACATGGCCATATGTTATCACATATCACTTTTGGACTTTTTAATGGAGAGTTCCTTCTCATTCCAACGTTTGATGGCACCTACTAGAGATCAACGCTTCTGTCCATCATGTTGGAGAAATCTGGAATTCAACTGTGGATTATTTAAGAAAATAATGATGATATTTAGCTGCTAAGGTATGTTAGAAGCTAGGTGCTTGGCCCTTACCGTTATAGACGTACAATATAAAGACCATCTGTACGTTATCAAGAAACGATATCAAACCAAACGAAAAGTTGAACTAGTCAACTTCAAGATACCACAAAAGGCAAACGAACGTTGGGGCTAGAGATCCTTCAACAGCACATTACAAACATCTACAATACAACATGTACGATCAAGAATAACCCCCCCCCCCCCCCAAAAAAAAAAAAAAACATTTATGCGATGCACATCTAATATAAATCACATATTGACCAGGAAAAGCTACGAAAGACAAGGGCTGGAACTCAGAGACTTTATAAAACATATGTTCGTTAAGCGTGTTAAACATGATATTGCATTAGCTGGCAAAGAAGCGTAGTAGACCAACACAGAAGGTCTGATCAGTCGCTGGGGGACATACTGAAGATGGGGTCCGGAAGCTTGTGCACTTGTCCAATGTGCAGTAAGGATAATATGTCGATTAACTAATTAACTAAAAATTAATAACTTTGGGAGGGAGGCGGGGGCGGGGACGCGAACAGGAATGACCAAAAGCAGCATAAAAAACACGTGAAGATCATTGGCTGAAATTGGAAAACTGATCTAGAGACTCAAATAACACCAGAAATTAAATAAATTTGTAAATGTTCTACCATATGCACAATAAAGATTAGCTTCCGTGAACCAGCTATTGTTTGTGGAGGGGGGGGGGGGAGGGGCGGCTGGGAACTCTTAGTGGCGATGCCCTTATCTCTTCCACGGTGCATGTCTCGTACCACTGCTCGAAAACCATGAATACGTTGTTTTCTTTTGAACTATTTATGATAGAAATCGAACTCGAGGATCATGAAACTGTTGAACGCATTCACTCACTCATACACTATAAACATTCATTAGCTAATACCTGATCACAAAAGAGATAAAGAAATGGTCTGATAAGATGGGGTTTTGGAAGAATAAAAAGACAAATGCCAGTGAATCAATGGGTGACGAACAAATGCTGGTGTTGGATGGGACATACACTGAGACAACATGAGAACGATATAACTAGAAGGTCTTTACACCGGAACTAACAGTGACATAGAAATACACGCAGACAAAAAAAGAAATGAGACTGAAGATAGATAATGCAGTTAAAAATGGTAGTCATGTTTACTTGTGATTTCATCTGTTATTATCTGGCGAAGAGAGGAAAAACTTGTTACTAATCTTTCTCCGTTTACTGTCATGTTTTCTGCTGTGCACGTTCTGGTTGTTAATTACAGTTTCTGTTTGCCACACTGTCTCACCAACACATCTTTATTTAGTTTCCGTTCACTGTTATTTAGTTTGGGTATTTCCGCAAACAATGCATTAACGCAGCGGTTCTTGAACAAGCAAGAAACTATTTTCAACAATGGCAAGGAGGACATCTTAAATTTTAACTTCTGAGTACCAACATGACTTCTTTAATAATTTCACAACTTTTAGCCGTCTTTACTTGACTATTGCCGCGGCACCTCTGGAATACTCTCAAACACCCCAGAGTGCCTCAGTCTGGTCTGGTAGTCCTAGTTTCAGCTTCATAGCAAACGGGTCGCCCCATCTTTGCTCCGCTCCTGTGCCAGCGAAATACACCCAGAATGTTTATCACAGTCCCTTGTAGAAAGATTGACAGACTGCTGTCTCAGCATATCTAGCATACACTCGCATTAACGCATATGGTAGCCATCCGAAGTGCTAACACAAACAGTCCAACATTAGAAATGTAGTTCATCATTGATGATAGCAGAACTTGTCGCCAACAGATCAGCAATTGCCCGCGCGATCAATTTTAATACGGGTCCCGCCAGCATTGCACGACCGGCATCGCGCCATTTTCTGAATCTACAATTCACACCACGTTGGTCACAGTCGAAAAAACATTCCAAATGCAATCCGCAGCTCACAGGGTCACGCCATGCATTCAACTCAGAAGCTGGGTGACGAAACTATATCTAGTCTACCAATGGAGCAAAAATACTTCGGCCACCGTCCGGCAGAAGCAAAAAATTTGCCTTCGCTCCGAACAGCGCCGCTGTCTAGCGTGCCTCAGCACCTAGTTTGAGAACCGCTGCGTTAACGCATCGTTAGCCTGACCCGGTGACGTCAGCAGCACCCCCCCCCCCCCCCCTCCTCCCCCTGTCAGCTGGAGCCAGTCGTTGTTTGTCAGTCACGTGAATAACTAACTGTTCAGCACGGGTAAGACCCTAGGCTTCATTGCATCCGGTTTTATTTCAGTTGGCAAGAATCCAGCTCTAAAAGCAAAGAACCTTTTCCCCCGCGGTTTATTGAGCATATGGGCTACAACTATATTTGTAGGCCAATGGGCACGCAGTGGGTGATGCCGACCGCCTTTACATCCCATGACTTAACCTGGTATCCACTTAAGGCTAGGTCGACCTGAAAGTCCAGGTAATTTTTGAAATAAAGTCCGGCTTCAAACCCAAGACAGGCAAGCCTTTAGTCCGGTGGTTCCCAAACCGAATGCAGCGACCCTTTAATACAGTTCCTCACGTTGTGGCAGCCCCAAACTATAAGATTTTTTTTCGT
Source organism: Candidula unifasciata (assembly GCA_905116865.2). Taxonomy (NCBI): domain Eukaryota; kingdom Metazoa; phylum Mollusca; class Gastropoda; order Stylommatophora; family Geomitridae; genus Candidula; species Candidula unifasciata. The sequence goes on along the minus strand of CAJHNH020001357.1, from coordinate 223,163 downwards.
TGCTACTTCATAACTTATTGGGGCTTTTGAGCTGAAATGTTTAGAAAGATTCTCAGAATATCTTGGACAAAGAAGATGAGAGAAATATTGACATCTTAAAAGATCTGAACATCAAGGAAGATTGGTTAATAAACGGCATCCTTTCTCGAAAGTTGAAATATTTTGGTCATATCAAGCGCCACGACAGGTTGGAAAACATTATAGCAGAAGGCATGGTACCAGGAAGGAGGGGCAGGGGCCGACCGACACGAAGATGGGCACAGGATATAAGTGACTCCTTGAGTGTGAAAGTTCATGAGGCGGGAGAACTGGCAAGAGACCGAGTTTCTTTCAGGCAGACTGTGATGAGAGCGACGTTCTGCAAAGGACCTGCTACATGATGATGACTTCATAACTTCAGTGAATATTTGTTTTCCGATGGTCTTGGGCGACCCCTGTTGATCCATAGGTTAAGATCCGCTGCTCTAGTCGCTACAAAGCTTCGGTTCCCGATCTCTGATATTTTTTTAAAATATAAAGCAAGTAAAGTAAAGATCCCTTCTCACGCTCTTAGGCGCATCGGGTATATGGGAAGAGCGCCCCTATCTTTTCAGACCATCTGCACTAGATGGGTAATGTGGTCAGCATTATGCCGGCCGCCTTTACTTTCCCGTGACTGCACCCGGTACCCATTTTAGGTTGGTTCGACCTGCGACGCCCCATACCACGATAAAAATCCACGCAACCAGCAGTGGGTTTTGATCGCGTACGTTGGAATTACGAGTCGGACTCGCAACACCTAAGCCATGGACGCCGCTATTTTTACAATATAAAATACTATTTTCTGGCAATACTAATTAGAAAACTCATGGGATAATTTAACTCATTACATTGCATATTCATGGGTCGTTGTGTGTGTGTGTGGTGGTTGTGTGTGTGTGTGTGTGTGTGTGTGTGTGTGTGTGGTGTCTGTGTGTGTGTGTGTGTGTGTGTGTGTGTGTGTGGTGTCTGGGTGTGTGTGTGTGTGTGTGTAAACTGCCATACAAATACAACTATTTGAATCAAAAATTCATTTCAGGGTCGTTTTCTATCTGTGCGTATTTCGCACACGGGCGTAGAACTACATTTAATAGACGAATCATACGCGGTGGGTAATGTGATTAACACCACGCCGGCCGCCTTTACTTCCCAGGGCTCTGCCTGGTACCCACTGAAGGCTGGGTAGACATGAAAGCCAATGTGATTTATTTTGTTTTAAATCCAGCTAATTTCGGATTCGAACTCATGGCCTTCAGATCCTCAGGCGAGCTTTCAGTCGCCACATCACGGTGACTCCCGAATCTAACTGGGAAGGAGCTAAACAAATAAAGAAGATATTTAGCTAGCTTCCTGGGCTAGGGTAGAGGTCAGGTGCGTTGCCTTTTTCTATATGGTCGACATTTGACAGCCTGGAGCGCGCATAGCATTGAGCTACGGGATACCTTAGCTCCAGCTACGATATAAAAATAATTTTGCTGTCTTCTTAAAAAGTTGGATAAAATGTACCAAATTTTTTCACGAACTGTCCCGCGCGGAGTGAGTTCCGTCCCCTCCCATTCATGCAGCGGCCAGTCGTACGGCCTGTCCTATATTGTAGGGGGTAGGGGGGGGGGGGGATGGCCTCGTTCAGAATTCGATCGCCGTATTTAATGTTGTTGGCGGTTTATCTTTTTGAGATGTGTGTACAAGTAAGAAGTGCTACAGGAGGAAACGTCGAAGGCGCCACTGTTTGTGAGTATCATTGTTTTTATATTTCTTCATTCCTAAGCCCAACCCCACCCCCCACCCCCCACCCTTTTTTACAGAAAAAGAAGCCACTGAGAAAGAATGTAGAAATACAAAAATATCCTAGTTTCGATAATCACGAAGCATCGGGCAAGTAACACAATATGGAAATAATCAAGCAAGTGAGCGGTTACAGCCCGAGAAAAAAAAACAACGATTAAACCGTTGAAAATAAGGGATACACGACACCCGTACAACATAAGACTGGCCGTGCGACCGGTCACAACAAGAATGGGAGGGTAAGAAACTCGCCGTGGGAGCGAGTTCGCAATTAGTACCAAGTGTACACACTACTGTAGGCTCTGTGGCTGAGTCGATGCGAACGCTTCGTAATGCCGGGGTGCTGGGTTCAATCCCAATTGCGGATCATACGCCTTGCATTGGTTTCGACAGTGGTATCAGGGGACCGACCATTCAGTAGCTATGGCAAGCTACTGGACGTAAATTTGCCTAGAGAAACCACACAACAGCCAGGGGCTGCTGGGGTTGGTTCTGCAACGTCCTGTAAAGGATACGCAACTAACCTGCACACACTACTGTCTTTGGGGAAAATACGAGCGGTCCTAATCTCGTCTACACGAATGTCAATAAACCCACAAGAATTTTTTTTTTTTAAATCTTCGTCAATAAACCGTCTGTAGCGAATCGAACCCTAATAACGAAAGAATCGTAAACTGTTAAACGCATTCACTAACCTGTGAGTAATAAAGCCGTACAGTGACGATGTACAATCTCCGAAATTTAAAAAAAAAAATGACACTGGCGAACCAGTGGAAAGCTTTATTTCACCATGAAAACTCTGCTTATATGTTATGCGTATGTGTCACCTCAATAAAAATGTAAATTCGGCGCCCAAACACATAAATGAATTTGTAACATCGCGATGACAAAGCTACTTTCAGTGCAGTTATAAATCCTCCCGGGCCAAACCAGCATACTCTACAGGGTCACCATTGAATGTGTCACAATCGATAAAACTGTATATACCTTTAGAACATCTGTTGCACCTCCAGCGTGTGTATTGTGTACACTACTCATCCGCGACACACTCACAGACACAAACACACTCACGCGCATACATATATCCATTGACACATTTAGTCATCTCTGCCAGCAGATAAGACCGGGGCCTGCCATGCTTATAGGGGCATCAAACGGGTGGTTGGTGGTGGAGGGGCCTCTAGACATTATAGAGTTTAGCAGTGAATTTTATTGAATAATTGGTCGCAGTCTTGACACTGGTCGGAGTCACAGAAAGGAGGCGAGTTAGTTGATGGGACTATGTTCCTTGCGAGGGAAAATCTGTCACATGCTGCAGTCTTAGCAAATCTAACAGCATACACACTAGAATTAAATGCATAAGGCAGCAGTCACACGTGCCCACACGAACGATCCGACACTAGATATGCAATTCATTGTCGATAGTAGTAGCCCATGCGATTAATCGCATAAGACATCACTGTTAACAGGCCACTCACTATTTCTGAATCTGCAGTTCACAACACAAACCTATTGGGCACAGCCGAAAATGCTTCCAAATTTAATCCGCTGCTCACAATGTTGCGCCATGAACTCAGCTCAGAAGCTGGGTATTTTTTTAGTGTGTATAAATGAAAGAAATTGCAACAGCTCAATACTGACAGATACAAAAACTTGTCAGGACTTTGAAAAAAATAAACAGCCTATCCGCCATATTTACCGGAAGTTACATTGCTATCCTGTGTTGACAGTCGTGCTGGTTGACCCTTGCATCTTCTTGTTGCAACCAGCTCTCCATTATTGTTTTCTCCAAAACCTTCTAGCGTTAAATGTGACCGAGATATTATACTTCCCAAAAACATGTGACTGTCTATGAGCTAATCATTAGGCGTTTAGATCCTGTGGAGTGTCAATATTTTTAAAGAATCGGTTTGATTACTGGGTTAAAATCCAGTTGTTGTTTTCTTTTATTATAGAATATACATTTAGTTCCACGTTAGTCTCCCCGAACAAAGTAGTTCAGTTTTCACTGACAACTTTGTTGGGTTGGTCGACTTTCCTGCTCTCTTGTTTGGTTTCTGCGATGTCTTGCATTAACATTTGTGTTCCGTGAAAGGGAATGCCTGTGACACAGGTTGCAGCACTCTCTAGGGAGGTTGTGTTAGACCCAGTTTGTCCATGTTTTTATAGTGTTAAAAGCGTCCTTACTCTGTCTAAGTGCGTGGACGTGTGCGCGAAGTGTTCATATCACTTGGACGTATGGACAGTTTCAACAATATATTTTATTCTGTTATAGCTCGGGTGAATTGTCCAATGAATGTATTGGATTATAAATTGTACTTCGGAATGATGTCAGAGTAATTGCATTTCTAGAGTAGACGTGTCAGCCTATGTGTTTGTGGGGGACTCTGGGGTGGGGGGGGGGGGCTGCAGAGTTGACGGGGTGTCGTTAAGTGTTAGAGAAGGTGCTGTGGTAACTTTGTATGTGTTGATCAACGTGAAGTTGTGATGGGGAGATATCGGAAATGCTGGTCGGTGGAGTCCCTTAGTTAAAACAGATTGCATTGGTTAACTTTATGTTGATCAGTGATACTTTAATGAGTGCCTGGGTAGCAGCCTGGAGGTCTGGATTCTTTTCGCCAAACAGTACACATAGCTGGGGCCCTCGGGTGGCAGGGTCTCTTGGATAGGGAACCGTCAGAGCACTTTCACCACACATAACGTATGTGTATCTGCGCGATCGGGCGGTGGGTCGTCTGTCGCTGGCACCTGTACATAGTTCACAGATTGATTTGTCCATGTTCTGGAGACTGCTGATATGAGTGTATTTGGTAGGCACTAGTAGACTTGGAAGGGAAAAGAAAACGGAGAGGACCAAGACAAACCCAGCGTAGAACCATCATCAATGAAGGCTCAACCATGGGCCTAACAAACACCCAACAACTAAAGCAGATGGCAACGAACCGTCAGACATAGAGAGCTATGACCTCTGCCCTATGCGCTGCACTAGGTTCAAGAGGAAATATTAATTAACTAATTAGACACTTGGCAGTATGATTCATTGATCACCATTTCATCGTCTTCGCATGTGTTCGTATATAATAAATATCGCACTATAACTTCACACTTGGAGTAGTGAAGTGTATTGCAGCGTTCTTATGTAGTGTTGGTGCTTACGATAGGACATGTATCCTGCGCCATATATACTGTGACTGTTAACTTGCTACGTCTGCCTGGCTTATTACCGAGAGCTGTGTTTGGGTTGGCTTCCTTTATTCCAGTAATAATCACCATTAGCATGTGCCGTACCAATTAAAGTGGGGCGGTCCTGGTTTGTGAACAGAGGGAACACTGTGTATATTTGTGGAGAACCGACATTTATAAATAATCCCCCAGATACCTGGCAAGTGTGCGTGCGATACGTCCTACGATCCCACTCGTAACATTTCATATTATTACAAGGATATTTGATATTTATTTGCTTTTCAGCACATTATTATTATTAATAGTATTATTGGCTACTAAAGCCCTTTCGCCTCTCTGCTGTTAAATGTTTCTGCACTTTGTTTATAATCCATGTTTCACATTCATACAACTTACAACAATTAGTCAATGTAGCTGCATGTTCTCATCTGGAATCCGCTCATCAACCCTAATCTTTATTGGCATATTATGGTTTTTATAAACAATTTTAGTATGTAATTAACCTTGATATCAGTATAACTAGAATGTTGCACTGAAACCCTCAGGGTCAAAGGGATAAAGACAACTCGCAGAGAAGGAAATAAGAGAGTGAAATGAAAGGGCTAAAGTGATTTGCACGCAAAAGGAAAGAAAACTGGATTGAGAAAACAAAAATTTCAAACTTAGTCCTCTTTCAGCCGACCGAAGGCCTGCTTTATTGAGGACGGTTTCTTTACAGTCTGATTTTCGTTTGATTCTTTGCGGCGATCATTTCTCGCCCAAGTTCGGGTGTTTGCTGCTGCGTCATGTCTACTCGATCAGGCTTGGCTGGTGTAGTCCAGCTTTTGTGAGTGGGTGGGGCAGCCCTAAGAAGGGCTGCCATTTTCCTGGGGTGGCCTGCAACGGGGATGGGCGGGGTCGCATCGTGGCTGTTTATCAGGGCTGGCGATCGTTGTTTGAGCTGTCCGTGAAGATGGCGGCTTGTTTGGTGGTTTCTCTTTTGTGGCTTTGAAACTGGCGGTAACCTCTTCTGTTGGGCGTAAAAGGAAAGGATAGGTCATTGACGGAGCTACGGAGTTGAAGGAAACAACTGTAACTATGAATACAACGTTGAACATAATTTTATTGAACTTCACATCAGCATGGCCAAAAGTAACGACATAAACGACCACGTGCTGGAACAAAACCTCAAACATACAGCAATCTACTATCTAACTATTTCTTGTCTAGAATACAAGTGACAATTATTATTGAATCTAACCAAAGGAACGTACCACACCGAGCCGATCCAATCTAGCGACGCCCAGCCATTCGATCTGACACACCTGTACATTTTGTACGTTGCGACCAAGTGCAGTCGACAACGACAACAGGGCGTTTTGACCGTAACAAGCCGAAGCGGCCATCAGATAGGAGAAGGGCCAAATAAATCAGTCAGCCGTTTAAATACCCCGTGGGCTGATTTTTTCCATCTTCCGGTCAAATTTATTAGTTAGTTCCGGTGGCCTTTTAACCATTTTAAAACCAGAATAAATCTTAAGATCTTTAATCTGCTGTACTGTAATCTCCGTCGCTTCCACCCTATTACAGGCGTAAAAGGAAAGGATAGGTCATTGACGGAGCTACGGAGTGCCTGCCCTGTGTTTGATATTATCTTCAGTTAACAGTGGAGAGAGCTGAAGAGAAAAAGAACGGGGAAACTCAGAAAGAGGAAGGCATGAAGACGTGCCTGTAAAAAATGTCCATAAAGTGTGTAGAACATTTTACCAAACTAGGACATCACACAAGCAATAAACACCTGATGACACAGAGTGCCACCATGTGGATGAGGATCAGCCGTGGAGAGGTCTCGGAAACTGCGTTCAGCCATAAGACCATAATATATTCATGTCCGAGGTATATTGCGGCCTCTGGCAAGTGCCAGGGTGGGGCTTCAAAATAACGAAAAATTGCATCCCACAAGGAAATGAGTAATTGTAACTGTAATAACTTATAAGTACCAGCACTGTGTACTGTTGCTACCGCCAGGAAAACAAAACTGGATGGAATGTAAACCTTTAATTCTTTCGGTAGCTTTCATATGCTTTGTTACTAACTGCTACCTGTCCATGATTCACATTCATACATAAGTATTGTCTCTATACCGCTCTGTGAAACTCACATTCTCACTTGAATCAATAAAGAAAGGTTACATAGACTAATTTTCATTTCCCATTTATCGAAATGATCACATTACAAATAGCTTCGATTGTTACCCTCACGTTGTTTATTTATTGCCCTTGTTTAATTAGCCACAACTAATGCATTTTTTTTGTCAAAGACTACAAACAAATCACAAGAAAACAAAGTATTGACAGTTCAAAGACTACAAACAAATCACAAGAGAATAAAAAGTATTGACAGTTCAAAGACTACAATCAAATCACAAGAAAACAAAGTATTGACAGTTCAAAGACTACAATCAAATCACAAGAAAACAAAGTATTGACAGTTCAAACACTACAAACAAATCACAAGAGAATAAAAAGTATTGACAGTTCAAAGACTACAAACAAATCACAATAAAACAAAGTATTGACAGTTCAAACACTACAAACAAATCACAAGAGAATAAAACGTACTGACAGTTCAAAGACTACAAACAAATCCCAAGAGAATAAAAAGTATTGACAGTTCAAACACTACAAACAAATCACAAGAGAAAAAAAAAAGTATTGACAGTTCAAAGACTACATACGAAATTGTAATCATGGGGTGAATGACCTAAAAAAAAAAACTATTACCAGTGTATGGTTGTTTTTACTGGCAAAGATTAACTATTTGAGTATATCTGAGTATTTCTGGCCAGTATTTTCCAGTATTCAGGGCTGATATTTCTAAGCAGTCAAGATTATTGTTCCAGATAGTAAAGGTTAGACAGAATTTCGCAGTAATAAAGGCTAGAATTTCTGAGCATTTTAAGTTTGTATTTCAAAGTATTCAAGACTGATATTTACAAGTATTCAGGATTGGATTTTTCTAAATCTTCAGACACAGAAAGATTATTTCTTTGATAGGCTACAGATAAGAGCCACATGAGTTCTGAGTAAGATTATCTTCACAGCACTCCGGACACATACATAGGTGCTCAGATTTCCCTTTCAACATATTCATCAGCGTCATGCGGTTAATAGTGCCAGCCCTATGCTGGTTAACAAGATATTGTGTGCGTCCGGTGTGCTTCTCATGCTTGGCTGTGCCTATCTTTACTCTCAATTCATGTTTTCTTGGACATGTTGCTTCTGAAATCCTCAGAACATCCTATCTCTCTAAGGGCAATGTCTGCGTGATCCATGGGCAGCCATCTTCAATTGATGCAGCACCTGCCAGTCTATCAGCTCTTTCATTACCAAGCCACATACTCCAGTATATGGCTAGCACTTATTAGGGGAACCAGAATGCCTCCCTACCCCCCTCCCCCCACACCACCATTTAAATTGAGATTTCAGTTTAAAGTCACTGCCATTGAACCACTTGGCAATTTTGACTTGTCATTCAAGTTGAGAAACCTGGCAACCCTTCCATCCCTTCACCACTTATTCCCAGACAGGGAAAACCAATGGGCTCTAGCCCCGCATCGCGACAAGCAACAACCCCAACCTTGGTAACAGGTTGCACAAGGCACACAATCAGATCGTCTCTTTATGGCTCCACACATATTGCTGTAACTAAACAATAGATAAACATAGATATACACACATAGATACCAGTTATCCTATTACTAATATAGTTATATTGTTGTGGGTGTTATACCACGGCCCATGAAATGTATATTCGCATGTAGTTATATTTTTTGGATGTTCACACACACACACACCCACCCCTAAATTGACCAATGAAATGCACTCTTCTGTAATAACATAGGTCTAGAACTCTAAGCCTGATGCTTCTAGTGGGGAGAAGAGGGTTTGTTACTTTCTTTAAATCAATGCATTAAGTTAACAATGGAAGCGCAGCTGCCCGAGTGATTAGACTGCTGGGCTCTCATACTGGAGACCCAGGTTCAAATCTTCAATGAGGTGATGGAGAGATCTGTGGAGAGACATGAGCGCCATTGCCACAGGGCAGAGCACATGATGATGATAGCGAGGAATTGTAAGTATTTGTAGTCAATAATCCATTGATTTAGGCTCCGGCATTTCCAAGTATTTGTTAGTTATGAAATGTTTAGTCTGCCTTTTTATTTTATGTATCTCTCTCTCTCTCTCTCTCTCTCTCTCTCTCTCTCTCTCTCTCTCTCTCTCTCTCTCTCTCTCTCTCTCTCTCTCTCTCTCTCTCTCTCTCTCGCTGTGTTTGTGTGTGTTATACCATCTCTTTTTTGCTCTCTTATTCAGAAAATAAATTTATTGAACTGGACCTGTACATATAATGACTGCAGCCTAATTGGGGGAAAATGCTTGGCAAAAGAAACAGAGAAAGAGGAAGTAAAATGTACATTGAAAGGTTGTATCAGTTGGGCAAAAAAGTATTACTAATAGAACATTTTCTTATGGCTTTCAGCCAGTGGTACAGGAGTAATTTTGTGGAAGAGATGCGAGATTCATCAGAGAATTTTCCCAAAGAGACTGATAGGTGCACTCGACCAATATCATTTGTGGGGAGGGCATCATTTAAACAAAATAATAATATATGCAATATTTACTTCATTAAATTATCCAGACAGAAAGAGGGAGTAAAGGTTGCTAATGCCTGCTCTAAGACTAAGCATCAAACAAATAAAATAATGACAACAGATTTATTCATATATAATTTAATACACCCACGTAATACAACAAGTTAGAAGCAGCTTGCATGTTCTTTACAGAATGTCACAAACCAATTCGTGAATAAATATGTTAACTTTTAAAAAAAAATGTTTTAATTGTATCATAAAGCATTAAGAGTCTACAGCTGAGCACAAACCAGCAAGGAAGTTAGTCAAAATGTTCAGAGCATGCATCTTCCCTGTAGCAGCATAGCAATTCGTAACGAAACAAATACAAACTATTGTTTGAGCTGAAATGCTATAGAAAGATTCTCAGAATACCAAGGATTAGGAAGAGAAAAAAAAATACTGACATTCTAAATGATAGAATATCAAGGTAGACTGGCTAAAAAACAGCATCTTGACTCCGAAACTGAAATACTCTGGCCATATCATGCGCCACTGTGGATGGGAAAGAATAATAGCGAAAGCATGGCACCAGGAAAGACAGAAAGGGGTTGTCCAGTACAAAGATTGGTACAAGATATAAGTGACACCTCAGATGTGAATGTGCAAGAGGTGGGAGAACTGCCCAGAGACTGAGATTCTCTCAGGCGGACAGTATGATAGTAACATTCTGCAAAGAATCTGCTACATGATGATGATTTGTGGTATTACTTGGCAATTTTACATTCAGTAGTTAGCCTTTGCCTTCTGAATGGTTTGACACTCACTGTTTATATCGAGGTAAATTAATCCACAGCCAAATCACGTACACACCAGTCTAGCTCAGTTTGTCAGAGTTAGGAAACTGCATTCATAACCTCTAATCTACAGAATGTAATGTTTGTTATTAAGATTGGTAAAATTCAGCAAAGATACAACAAAACCATTTACATTGTAAACATCACAAAGTTGTCTGTTTCGCATCTTTCCATCTATTCAGATGACAGATTTATATTGTGCTATGAGGAGGTATGGAAAACACAGATAATAGCGATAGCGAGTGTGACAGGCAAGACACGCCTGCATGTTTCTCCATAGGACAACTCCAAGGCAGTCAGTACTACAGAGACCATCTACTACCCACATATTATGATCTTTCTATCAAATTGCTTCCCCTGGTGGACTGTCCATTGTATCAGCTCGCCTGATTAAAAGTTTTAAAAGAAAACATTAATGGCCTTTTTCATATCATTGGCACATCAGGTACAATGATGCTAAATTTATGTCTTATGCACCAATCAAAACTCAGTGTTGTCTTTTCCACAGTTTTTATTTTGACATCATGGTGTTGTCTGACAGTGGAAAACTTTGAATGTAAACTTTTGAAAATTTAAATTGAAATACTTGTAAAAGTTAAATATGTTATAAATTTTGGAAAATCTAAATCATTCAGATCCATCTATGGAAAATTATATATGTTGTAGATTTTGAAAAATCTTCATCTTCTTCTTCTGTATTCATCCAAAATTTAAATGTTTTGTGTCCCTTTACAACATAGCTGCAATATTTATGCTTTTCACCCAACACATCCTACTTCTGCAGGCATTTGTTGTCCGGGTTAGTCTTCTCAGGTTGTTTTTTTTTTTTTTTTGTGTGTTGGTTTTTTTGGAAAATCTAAATTAAAATATTGTGAAAACTATATATTTTGGAGATTTAGGTCAATCTAAATCACAAAATTGTATAAAATTACATATGTTGTAGATTTTGCAAAATCTAAATCATAATATATTCACCTTGCAGTTGCCTTGCTTTACTACGATTTAAACTCAAAAAAGTTCACATGCAAGTTAAGACACAGACAGCACACTACAATGTTAACCTTTTAAAAGAAAAAGAAATTTATAGTAGAACTCAAGAATAGATTTCAAACCCTATCAAGTGAACCAGACACTCAAACTACAATCAGCATTCAAGACAGATGGAACCAGATCAAAGAAACATACAAATCAATTAGCAATAACATATTAGGAACAAGGAAACAACACCACAAAGAATGGATAAGCAGTCAAACTATGGACTATATTGCCTAGCGGAAAAAAAAAATAAAGAGCCTCATAAATCACACTAAATCAGAACGTCAGAAAGACAAACTAATGTTAGAATATAGCGAACTAAATATAAAGACAAAGAAAAGTGCCAGAACTGACAAGAGAAGATTTATGGAAAATCTAGCAGAAACAGCAGAAAATGCTGCTAAAGCTCATGATCTACAAACCCTACACAAAATTACCCAGCAAATTTGCGGAAGCAGAAACAATTATCACAGCACACCCATCAGAGATGACTAAGGCAGACTGCTCACCACAGAGCAAAAACAAGACATGCAGTGGACTAAACACTTCTCCGACCTCTTGAACAGACCTGATCCTGAAAACCCCCCAGATATTCAACCAGTCTCTCAGGACATTGACAGTACTACCGAACCACCAAGCAAACAAGAAATCCTTAAAGCCATCCACACTTTAAAGAACAACAAAGCACCAGGCAAAGACGAACTGCCAGCAGAACTTCTCAAAGTAGATCCCAACACAACTGCTAGCATTCTAGAACCATTGTTTAAGGATATTTGGGAAAAAGAAGTGTTGCCTGATGACTGGAATGAAGGAAAAATAGTCAAAATCCCTGAAAAAAGGAGACTTAACAGACTGCAATAATTGGAGGGGAATTACTCTGCTCTCAGTACCAAGCAAAATATTTTGTAAAATCATCATAATGCGGCTTGAAAAAGGAGTAGATAAATGCCTACGAGTGGAACAAGCAGGATTCAGAAAATGCATAGGAACAACTGAGCACATCTTCACCATTCGTAACATTTTAGAACAATGCAATGAATGGCAGAGAAGTATATATATATTAATTTTGTGGATTTTGAGAAAGCTTTTGACACCGTCCATAGAGACGGCCTGTGGAAAATTTTACACCATTATGGAATTACAGAAAAAATAGTCAACATAATTGCTCTCTTCTATAAAGACTTTTCCTGCAGTATAAAAAATTACAATACATCTTTCCCAGTAAAGACAGGTGTAAGTCAGGGATGTGTTATGTCATCTCTCCTCTTCAACCTTGTGATTGATTGGATACTAAAGAACACAGTAGACAGGACATTAAGAGGCATGCTTGAGGACCTTGATTTTGCAGATGATATAGCACTCCTATCACATAAACATGAACATATACAAGAAAACAGTAACAGACTACTCAGCACAGCAGAAATTGTGGGACTGAGAATAAATACAAAGAAAATTAAGATCATGACAAACAATCCAAACCAACAGCCAGTGACTATAAGTAACCAATCACTTGAAAATGTAGAACATTTCACATATCTTGGCAGCGTGGTTGTCCCTAACCCGGGAGGGGACCCNCTCTCCTCGCTGTGTTTGTGTGTGTTATACCATCTCTTTTTTGCTCTCTTATTCAGAAAATAATTTATTGAACTGGACCTGTACATATAATGACTGCAGCCTAATGGGGGAAAATGCTTGGCAAAAGAAACAGAGAAAGAGGAAGTAAAATGTACATTGAAAGGTTGTATCAGTTGGGCAAAAAAAGTATTACTAATAGAACATTTTCTTATGGCTTTCAGCCAGTGGTACAGGAGTAATTTTGTGGAAGAGATGCGAGATTCATCAGAGAATTTTCCCAAAAGAGACTGATAGGTGCACTCGACCAATATCATTTGTGGGGAGGGCATCATTTAAACAAAATAATAATATATGCAATATTTACTTCATTAAATTATCCAGACAGAAAGAGGGAGTAAAGGTTGCTAATGCCTGCTCTAAGACTAAAGCATCAAACAAATAAAATAATGACAACAGATTTATTCATATATAATTTAATACACCCACGTAATCAGATAATAGCGATAGCGAGTGTGACAAGCAAGACATGCCTGCATGTTTCTCCATAGGACAACTCCAAGGCAGTCAGTACTACAGAGACCATCTACTACCCACATATTATGATCTTTCTATCAAATTGCTTCCCCTGGTGGACTGTCCATTGTATTAGCTCGCCTGATTAAAAGTTTTAAAAGAAAACATCAATGGCCTTTTTCATATCATTGGCGCATCAGGTACAGTGATGCTAGATTTTTGTTTTACAGACCAATCAAAACTCAGAGTGGTTTTTTCTACAGTTCTTATTTTGACATCATGGTGTTTTCTGACAGTGGAAAACTTTGAATGTAAAATTTTGAAAATTTAAATTGAAATACTCTGTAAAAATTAAATATGTTATAAATTATGGAAAATCTAAATCATTCAGATCCATACATGAAAAATTATATATGTTGTAGATTTTGAAAAATCTTCATCTTCTTCTTCTGTATTCATCGAAAGATTTAAATATTTGGCTCTCCTGTTAACTACGGCCGGTAGACAACAGTAGACGGCCGGTTAGTCAGAGTTCTGTCCCCTGGCTGCAGTGCTATTACGGACTGGACAGGAGGAAACGAAACAAATGACATAATTACTGTGTGTTGGCGATAGACAGCGTGCACTGCCCTGTTATGATCATACAATTAGGGTTTGGGTTAGGGTTAGGGGTAGGGTTAGGTTTAGGGGTAGGGTTAGAGGTAGGGTTTGGGTTAGGTTTAGGGTTAGGGTTACGGTTAGTGTCGCCGCATCTCGTTTTCGCACAAACTCAAAGTAGCAGCCCTAACCCTAACCCAGAACATAACCCAAACCCTAAGCGTATGATGACAGTAGGGCACTGCACGCTGTCTATTGCCAACACACAGTAATTATGTCACTTGTTTCGTTCCCTCTAATCCACTCCGTAATGCGTCGCAAGAAGCGGTAATTGAACGCAGTCGCTAATTTGAGTCGTAGCGCGGGTTCTGCCAGGTATGTCGACCTCACTTTGTTTATTGATTCGTGCCTTCTCCAGTCCGTAATTGCACTGCAGCCAGGGGACAGAACTCCGGAAAGATACAAGGAATTGTGGAGAGAACAAATCAACAGTAAAATTCTACAAGACCCCATCAGCAGACTCTACAGAAAGCAACATACAACAATTTTCTGTCTATAAACAGGACACTAAAGGCTCAACAACCACATGCAAAAAATAAAGATTGTACAGTCCCCACAGTGTGCCTGTCAAACAGAACCAGAATCACCTGAGCACATTCTGCAGACCTGCCCACTCTATCTACAACTTCGAAAAGACACCTGGCCTCAGAGCAAAGTGTGCAGAGCAAGTTATGGGGAACAATGAAGGACTTGCTGCTGACATGCGAGTTCATAGAGACAACCCACCTGATGGAATGACCTGAGCATATGAAACTGAATGCAAAAAAAGAAGAAGTAGTAGTATACAGTGGAAAGAAAATTACAGTGGTAATGCTGCAAGTAAGAATTTTCACAGAGAGCAATGTTATACAGATACAGTGGTAACAAACCCAGAGGTTGATCACGCAGAATATGGACCGCAGAAATATCAGAGACACTGAAAAGTGCTATATACAAAGCAAACAGAAGGCCCCTTTGTAGAGATCTCTTCCTGCCCTGACGCCGTGAGGCATTCCAGGAGTAGAGAAAAGAAGAAAAAGAAGAAAAACTGTGAAATGATACCTGATTTCCTATGCAGAAAAAGTGGAAAGTAAAATGCTGATACAGTTTAATATTGATTTACAATTAATTACTGATATTGTTCAATGCTGAATCTGTTAAATGCTGATGTTGTTAAATGCTGATGTTGTTAAATGCTGATGTTAAATGCTGGTGTTGTTAAATGCTGATGCTGTTAAATGCTGGTGTTGTTAAATGCTGGTGCTGTTAAATGCTGATGCTGTTTGGAATAAGTTCGGGATCCAAGTACTCATAGGCCTCATCTCTGGTCTTGTTTCGCTCATGGATTGTGGCACTGATCTCTTTAAGCTCCTCCCGAAATCTAGAAATGAATAGAGAGAAAAACTTATAAGCACTGGTTTTTTGAATGGATGATTGGTTGGTAAGTTGGTTAGCTGAATGGTTAGTTAAATGATTGATTGGATGCTTGGACAGAGGGTTTGTTGGTTGGATGGCTGAAAAGACAGCTGGTTAGTTAGATAGTTTGTTAGATTATTGGTTAGTTGGATGTTTGAGTGGATTGTTGAATGATTAGCTTTGTAGATTGAATTTGGTTTAATGGATGATTGGCTGGTAAGGTAGCTATGTTGGTCAGTGTGTCCTTTACTGATCAAACCTCTAAAAGTTCTAACCTAATTTTTTTACAAAATAATCAAGGAAATGGGTCACCAAATAAGTGTTCTCTTCCTGTACTTGTAACAACTAGACAAAATATCATTCACTGTTCCATGTAAAAAGTTGAACATACAGTAGTCTCAACAAAATCAACCGTTCTCTCATGCACTAAATGTATAAGACAGCCAGCAAAGTTTTTAACACCAAAATGATAAATGCTTACTTAGAGACTATCTTTAATGCCTCAGGGTCAAACACGTATTGGACTTCAAAATCCCCCAGACTTTTGGTTCCTTTAGTACTGAGGATGGTTGTAATACTCAGGGTCTTCAGTAGCTCCTCTCTGTTGGGGAGTCTTTCCAGAAGATCTTGCTCAGTGACGACAGCCTTCTGAAAAATACCCCAGAATTCATTTACTAGTATTGATGGCTACTTATAGAAAGTAAAGAAGTAAGTACGGGACCCGTTCATGGCACTGGCACCTCAGGATTATTTGGCTAGACATTTGTATAGAGCAATCAGCACTACTCTGGTAATATGGTCAAAACAATGACAGCCATCTTTACTTCCCATGACTTTACCTGGTACCCATTGTAGGCTGGGTTGATCCAAAAGCCAAGGTTATTTTTAAATTTAAAAACTATATTACTCCATGAAGATTAGAAGCTGAGAACTTTGGATTGGTGGGCAAGCTTCTGGCTGCAACGCTAATGTGGCTTGCTCAATTTTAGAATAAATGACAACAGAAAATATCAGAGAAAACTTGTTTCTTTCTTTATTCTGCCAGTGAAACAAAGCCCATTAACCAACTCAAGGTGATATATATATATATATATTGTGGGAGTGTAGGGAGGGGACTGCATTCTAACTAAACAATATTGTTAGATACCCATAACTCCCAGTGTAGAAGAGGTTCTAAACAGTACACTGAGATGTTTCTTTATCATAATAAATAAGTAGATCTCTAAACAATATCTCAACATGCTTTTATATCCATATATATTCGAGGAATACTAAACAATAGTGTAAGATATTTCCATATCTTTAGTTTAGAAGAGTACACAATTACTTTTATATCCTCATACAGAAGAGTGAATGAATGGATGAATCAAAAACTGACATCATTTACACTTGGTACATTCCCATATGTGTTCTGTCCCACTTCTCAGTAGCATAAGGTGTTTCCATGCTACTGCAGTCTTGACTGAAAGTTCACCCATTTGTGTGGTAGAAAATCATCCAGACCGTCATTTCACCCCAGACTAAATCATCTTTTCAAGATTTGCATGCAGTCTGTTCTGTTGCAGAGTTAACTGACTCTAGATAGTCTGCTTTATTATAATGTAGCTTACCACCAGCAGCAGCCAGTCTATCAGCCTGGTTCTTGTCACACACACCTGAATGTCCTGGGCTAAATATCCATGATATGCTTCTGATTTAAGTCTTACAAAGTGAAGCAATCCACTCTGAACTTAGGACACTAGTTTCTTTTGTTTTCCAAGCAAGTCCCTGACAACTTAATGTCAGAATTGAGTACTCTCCAGCCATTGGAAAGCTGCGTCTACTTTTTAAAATTCCACTCTCATGCTAGACGTTGTGACGTTATATGTGATGCTTTTATTTTATTTTTTTAAACAACTTCCATTCTCCTTTGCAATGAAACACCGCTTTTTCTTTCTCTCACTACAGATCTTTTTGGGTATTTAGTAGAGAAGAAGAAAAACTCAAAAATGATTTAACATACTTCTGTATCTCAGTTTAGAAGTGAAATGCTAAAGTTAATGTTAAAGTCAAAAGGATCAACATCATTGCATCGAGTCTTATCCAAAATGGCTTGCTCTCTGCAGCTTGCCAAGAGCATCACACAAAGCAAGAAGTCTGTAGCTCCAGCAATGATCTCCATGAATCTCTGTAACAATTCCGACTGCGAACCTGATTGATGCAGCCATAACACGAACCAAGCGCTGCAGAGCATGAGCCAAATGGCTTGACCAGTTTGCTAAGGAGACCCCACTATGAAATACTAAACCATGCTGTAACAAACTTCTGTGTCTCAGTGTAGATGTGAAATACTGAATGGAAATGTAACCTATTCTGTATCCAAGTTTACAAGCAAAAATACTTAAAAAACAATCACTAAAATACACATTGTGTATTTATATCCTAGTATGGAACTATTACTATGAGTGCAAAGAGACAGGTTATTAACAGCATATTCATTCCAACATTTAGCTACCAGTGCCAAAGATCTGGCTTATGCAGACTTGTTTTTCCTTGCCTTTTGAGCAGACTTACTCCAACTTTGAAGCATGTCCCCAGTTACTTGACTCCTATGACATGCTTGTTGGAAGGGGGGGGGGGGGGGGGGGGGAAGCAGTGGGTATGTTCTTGTTTTCCCCACAATGGGGCGCCAGAACCTACAGGGGAACTAACTAACTCCAAAGAGGAGGTAACACCAACACATTCAGATCGAAGCAATGTGCAGAAGCTGCACCATTACCACTGGTTAAAAAATGCCAAGTAATGTACAAGTCAAACATAATATGAAGTCACAGCCTACAAGATTTGAGTGTTGCACAAACACATAGACGTCTGGACAGAATTTAGAATCACATTATCCCATAACTTCATACTCCACCCTACACTAGCCTAGCCGCTCCCTTTCTGACAGTCACCACCTACTGTTTCTGTTGGAGGTTTCCCACGCAGCATTGCTGGATACTTCAGAGGAAAGCCATACTCCTCATACTGAGGAAAATTTGCAGCAGCATGGGCCACACTGCAGGAGTATATGATGCTTGTCAAAATCTGGGTCAGTTGGTCATTTGTGGTTATGTGTCCATTGCCTGGGACTCCCTGGAGACACAAGAAAGATAACTGTATTTCCTGGCAGATTTTGTTGTCTCTATCCACGTGCAAACTACCGAACTAAACAAAAAGCAAATAGATTACATAATATGATTATCATAATTATTTAAAACATACTCTTAAGATATATTAAACTTGCAATCTATACCTCTACAATCTGCTACAGTTAATACATATTCTGTACGATATTAAATAGCAAAACCTAACTGACAAACATAAATATAAAATTTATGGTAGAAAAAACCCAATAATGAAGACTGTGTCCGAATGTCAAGCGCAGTTTTGTTGTGGTTTTAAAGCCCCACCCTAGTTGTTGTCAGGGGTCCCAATATAACCCAAACTATGCGTTGAATGGGCTTTCTGGGACCTGTCCCCGGGTGATCCTCATCCAAATGGTAGTACTCTGCGTCATCAGGTGTTTATCGCTCGGTGTTATGTCCTGGTTGGGTTGAATGTCAGTCGTTCAAACTCTATAAATCCAAATAATCCAGATAAGTTGAACAGGATATTACTGTTTCTTTTTTTGTTCAGTATCTCTGTGATACATCTTCTGTGGAATCTTATCAATATGCCTAGATATTTAAATATATGTACTTTTCCTAGAATAACTCATTTAGATACTATTCTTTTCTTTGATATTAATATTAGAAAAAACTATATATAAAGCCAAAGAAGGAGGAAAGTAAACTAACCCACAATTGGTGTGATTAGTTTCTATGCACAAAGGGTTTTACTGAGGACATTATCTCAACAGTCACACTCTGTATGGTTCAAAGTACAGTGATTGCACAACTAATTACTGAAAGCATATTTAAGGATACTTTTCACACGATTTCATGGACCGTATTATTTGGTTCATGTGTAACTTTTAAAGAGATTCTTAAGGATTGTCGCTGGAGCAACAGAGTTCATACTTTCTGCAATGCCTCTGTGGACAACTTATGATTGTGTGGAGAGAGATCAAACCATAAAGGCTAATACCTGATGCAAATGATGTTGATCCTCATGCCTTTAATCTTTTTTTCTTATGCAAATTTTGGCGCTCCTTTGAATCATTCCCCAAAATGGCGGCATGCCACATTCTGGTCATAAAATATCCAAAAATATCTGAACAACGGTGTTCGTGTATATCTAAAATACGGATTTTCTGCCAAGGAACAAATCGCGGCAAAACTAGGATTACTTGACAATCAATATCAACATCTGCACAAGGTACTAGTAGCAGACGATAAATACCGACCATTGACAACAATTTTGAGCGTTTGTGCAGACGATACTAGCGACCGTTGACCAATTTCGAGACATTACAGACGATAAAAGCCGATTAGCAATACTGTGTTCTTCCGATTGGAGGATTTAGCAGCGGTAGATGTCAGACTTGTTGGCATGCGCCAAACGCGATTAAACTCATCAGCGAGCGTATCACCTGCGCCGCTACGCGCGGCGCGGATGGGGGCTAAACTAGGTGCCTGGGACTCACGAGTACATTAATTGGAGGACGTTGCAGGAGATGCGGTAGCTGCCGCTCGTGAGTCCCAGCCATCTAGTTTAGCTATACGCGGCGCGGGGGAAACGCTTGGCAGTGAGGCACACTCGCAGAAGCAGGTCGGCAAGCAACGTATCGCCGAGACCCTGTCAGAGCATTTGTTTCGTTATCCGGAGCCGGCACATATATTTTTAATAGAACTGACCCGCATTAGGATATTTTTGGATATTTTATGGCCAGAAATTGGCCAATTTAGCTCTCTTTCGAACGCCATCATATTAAAGCCGCCATTTTGGGGAACGATTTAAAGGAGAGCCCACATTTTGAATGTTGAATGTTAAATTAGGAATTGACATCACAGCACTCAGGACACTCCAATAAGCGCTCTGTCCCCATCTTCAGCAACAAGTGAAAAGGTTCTAATTCTGACTGTACCAGTAACTGTTTGATTGTACATCCATTCCTTGAGTGTTGAGCGTCAGCCAGATCCCCGGGTAACTCCTCGAAGCTCCATTCTTCTCAGACCGTATTGATTATTTGACTTTGTGTCTCTTCACTGTTCACTCACTCCCAAAGGGCCCTCACAATTTTTAAATACAAATATGATCCAATGATTTTATTCTCTGTAAACATTCTAAGCTAATGATATCAATCTAAACAAGTCTATATGAGTCACAGACAGCAATCAACCAGTCATCTTCAGCTCCAGAAAGAAAAATTAAACAATTCTACATGAGTCAGAGACAGCCAACATAACTTCAAACCTCTTCAATTTCAGAGAAAGAAAAATTAACCACACAACTCTTCAATTTCAGAGAAAGAAAAATTAACCACACAAACAATGTCTGTTTACCTTTATTCCTATCCCACCATCTTTACCATTCCGCTCCTTCACAAGTTCCTGCGCCCAACTCTGGACTTCATGGTCTTGCTCCAGCATTTCAGACGAGGCTAAAGTTGGATTGAGACATTTTATAAGAAATGAATCACAGCATTGCCTTCTATTACTTCCTCTTAAGGGAACCAAAGAACCTTAGAACTGCAACCTTTCAAGTATGTCATAAAAGGGTTAGGTTTGGGTTGAGGTTGGCTACCTCTGCATATGGCACCTTTGGTGGTACCTTGCCGTCTTAAAACTAAAACATATATTCCTTTTGAATGTATGGATAATGGAAATATATTGTCTTAAAATTTTTAGAAAAAGAAATAATGAAAGTTTTTTTTTCAAAATCCCAGAAATTATTTCATTTAATCATCTAAAAGGCTCTATTAACAGAAAACTTGCAATTTCAATGTAATAAAAGAACTGCATTTGGAAAAAGAAAAAAAAAGAATTTGTTTAATAAACTGCAGATTATGAGGCTCCTGCAGACTGTGAGGCCCTGCGCTGTACCCTATTTACCTGACGCAGTACAAGTGTAGCCTAGTGTGGACATTATTCAGCTGCGCTAGAAAGATTTGTTTCAGCAACACGCTGCAATCAAATTCAAAATGCTTAATTAAATAAACACTGCTTTATAATGGATATCTAGGTGGTTTTATTGTGCCACTGCCAGCCCCCCAAACTTTAGAAATGTTAGTGCCAAATTTTTTTTTAAAGTTTATGTCCGGCAAACTCTTTGCGGAGATGACGTTATGCCACGTTTATATGACCGGCTCAAAATAGCATTTTGCCAAACTTTCTACAAACCATGCCTGTTATCAGATTTAGAAATACAATAATTTTTACCCCACCAGTGAAAGAATCAGTGGCGACCTAATTGTATTACCCAATTTAAATGCAGCTGTAATGCTGCATATGTGGGCAGAACTGATCAACGACTGGAAAAACGGGTAGCTAAACATATTCTGCTATGGGTGGTAAAAGCAGTGCAAAACACTAAGAACAACGACAACACAGCAACAACGAATCAGGTGACTGGTAACAAAATAAAAAATCTCTACCAGCGAACGAGTGCCATATTCTGAATTCTGGGTACATTGTAAACAAGGAAGACGCATTTCAAACTATTTATACTTCAGCCAACTGCAGACTATTGAGGTTTGTGGAAGCAACCACTTTAAGCTGATTTAGTCCAGAATTATGCAGAGAAGGAACATAGTCTTCATCTTGTGTTTAACCTAGTGTTGAAACAATTTTTGAATGTAGTCGGTTTTGTGTTTAAATTTGAAGGATTCATTTATTTACTTCATTTTAATCAAATATTACTGTAGTATGCACCTGAAGAGATACAGCAAAATATGTGTCAGGCAATATATTGTTTAATCTATTGTTTGTGTCTTCTTTGTTCAAATTCACAACAGGGAATCTTTGCTTTGATGTTTAGCTTATACCAAAACCCAGCACTGACTATAGGCAGAAGGAGTGAAATGAACAGTTCTGCTCTAATGAGTAAATGTAACATCTCTCTGGGATAGAAGAGAATCAGAGATGTGTAGTTTATGTTTATCCAATGGATCAACATCATTGCACACGGGTGTAACCCATAAGTGCTCCGTTTCTTCTTCTAACTCAAGCCTGAGTCTAAAGAATCTATATTGCACCGGCGAGGATCCTGAAATACTTTGGGTAGATTTTAATTTCCAAATTTTGCCCGGGCAGTGCTGTTTGGCTACTCTTTTTGATTTCCAACTGCCAAGGGATTTTTTTACGTGCGCAACAATACACATGGGCGTCTGATCTTAATACCCGGAGACCAGGGAAAATTACTAGAAGTCCACCTTCACTGGGGATTGAACCCGGGACCTCTAGCACTCGAGGCAGACACCATGCCTAGAGACCACGCAGCGCCCCCCTAGTGAGGTTAAATACTGGAAATGAGCTGAATATTTACCAACTTGATGAACGTATGAATAGCATAGCAGAATTAACACTAACCTAACATGCATGTCATAGAAGGTAATTAGGTCATGTGGGTTGTCAGGACCCCATTTCGGGGGGAAAATAAAACACCCACTGCCCCTTTAAAAAGTGGTTCTGCTATACTACTGATTTTGCTCTTCCACACTGTATAAAGCTGGGACAGTGCGGCTGTTGCCAAATGAAGTTTTTGTCTTGATCTTGTTCATATAACTGCCATTCTTACATATGTGGGAGTCAAGGAATGTAAGTTTTCAACTTTTTTCTTGTTTTCTTCCATTTTATCTGTATTTAGGTAGGCTGTTAACTGTTGTGGCTATTTAGGAGTATTTTGCTTTTCTCTGCATTAATCCATGCCATATTTACCACAGACAGTCTCTAGTTTTGTAGTTATTTTTTGTAGTTCTGCTTTGGAACCAGTTGTGAGATCAATGTCGTCCGCAAAACGTAAATTACACAGTGATCTTCCCCAACTGGATATAGATTTCATGATTGTCTAGTGTTTCTCTCATCATGTATGCCAGGTACAAACTGAACAACACTTGAAATAACAAGCAGCCCTGTCTCACTACTCCGCTGGTTTTGAAACGGTTAATAGATTCCTTATACATTAAGAATTAGATGTAAGTAACTTACTGTAATAGAGATCCACATAAGATTTCACATATCTGTGCATGGCATTGTAAATCAGAATGGCATCATTTCTATAGTAGTAGATTGGCAGGAGAGTTTCATCATCCAGCTGTGGATATTAGGTGATCAATCAGTCATGTAATCAATCAGTCAGTTTGAATGATCTATTATCATTCAGTAAATCAAAAAATTATTTTGTTCTAATATGCAGTAATCTAGAATACAATCTGAAAATAAAGTATACTATGCCCTTCAACATCTGCTAAAGTCAAAGTGTCTGTCTTGCAACACCAAGATCAAAATATATAAAACGTTGATAAGACCAGTCGTGTTATATAGCTCTTACAGAGTAAGGGAGTTGTGTTGGTGGAGTGGCTGGCTGCTTGCCAGCTAGACATAATAAAAAGACTTGTCTTGGTGTAGTGGCTAATATATTGCCTCATAACCCAAAAAGTATTTGGTGTCATTCTGTGTCAATAATTTTTTTTAACTGACCTTTGCTCCCGGGTTGACCCAGCTTAGGATAAGTACCAGGCAATGTCTCTGGAAGTAAAGGTGGCTGGCCTGATGTTGACCGTATCATCCATTAAGTGCTGACTGGACTAAAACAATATGGGACTAGCACTATTTGTCTGATGAGCCAATGATGTGAAAGAGGTCCTTCACATCAACAACAACCAAATTTCAGCCAGGATTAAACTTTTACACACAAGAAGAGTTAAAGTAACAACTTGTACTGGGTAAATGAATATACAACTCAGTAAAATAGACCCAGTTAAAGACATTAAATGAGTTATGGAAATTAAATGAGTTGAAGAAACTAAATGAGTTAATGAAATTAAATGAGTTAAAGAAATAAACAAAATTAAAGAAATTACCCCACGATCTTTTAGATCTTCAGGCAAGGTCCCTTCTACATCCATCCTCCATGTATTGATACTAAATTTATTTGTAAAAAGACACACACAAATCTATTAGACTTCAGCAATAGTAAATCTTATACAGTGGCCAATAACTCTTAAACATATTAAATATAATATTCTTCTGCTTCTTTACTTTATCTTGTATGGCTTCGAGTGTCATGGGAGATAAAAGATTCTGTTTCTTGCTCTTTTGGCTGCCTCAACCATGGACACACTGCATTGTTGCACAGCTCCTCTGATGTTATTTGTCCATCCTGTTCTTGGTCTACCTCTCCTCTTTTGTTTCTCTCCTCTTTTGGTGCATGCTTTGTCTGGCATGGTCCCCATCATGCATTCTTTTTAAGTGGGCAGACCATTTTATTTGTTGTCTTTACATATAACCTCTTATGGTCCCTCAACACTGCCAGGTCAAATACACTTTGATCAGTCTGTTGATATCTCATAATAAGTCCCTTACAGGCTGAGTATAATATTTAGTATGAACAAAGGAGGAAAGCTACAGAGAGGAGATTTCTGAGAGCAAACCAGTCTATGTATAACAGAGTATCAACATTTTTGTTTAGTATATGTGGCAGAGACTGCCACTCAGGCAGAGGACTTTGCAGTCATAGCAGATGATATTCTCAAAACCAGCCACATATATACATGGCTTTTAAAATGGTGAATGTACTCACCCCCGCCTGATAATTTCTGCCATGCCGATGGAAGCACAGTTCATGATTTGATCCACCCATTCGCCAGGAGCAATCAGTTTGTTCACAGCCCGGCTACAGGAAAACAAATTGTTGTGACCATATCATTTGTGTAGATCTATGTGAACGAAAATAACTGTTTGCGTTTGTATTCTTCTTTTTCTGTCTGTTATCTCCCCTTCCTGATTAAGCAAACAATCTCAATGAACTCACGCAAGTCATCCTATCCTTTGCTATTACAGGTAACTCACCCCATGGTGGTGGTGCTTTGCTTAAAAAAATATCTTCACGTTTAACCAGCATCCCCGAAGGGGGAGCTTTAGGTTATAATTGTGACTAGATTATGTGTGCTATATAAAATGACTTACCACTGCATGCAACCTAGAGCCCTGAAAAGAACTATTGCAGTGTTGATGCGATCAAAGGACACAGACCTAAATATTGTCCTGACCAGCTACGACGTCGTCTACGGACGAGCCAATAGGAGACCCAGTTGTTGATTGCTCACCCCATGCCCTCCCTATTTCTCTGTGTGTGTGTGGGATAAGAGCATACCCACTGCACGGTAACAAGCATGTTGCAAAAAAAATGATAAATTAGTGGTAAGATCAAATGAGTTTGGACAAAAGGTGCATATATTGCAGCCTAGCTTTAATCTAAAACACAAGACAAATGGTTATTTGAGGATGAAAGCTTAAAAACAAGAAGATAAAAAAACAGAAGCATATACAAATGATAGCTCTAGCTGGATCAAAGGCATTCAACAGGAGGTAAAATGACAGATTAGTGTTGTAAGTGTAAGTGCATATTACCTGTCTGTATATACCACTTTTTAGGGCTGTATAAACAGAGGGTCAGATCCTGAGAATTTAGGACCGCATGGCTAGTGTTATCACCATGTACTGTGCATTTTATTGTGTTTATTTTGCTACTAGCAGAAGAACGTCCATCACCTAATCGAAGATTAAACCCAGGGTCTCCGCGAGTGCATATGTTAGCATCAAACATAGACTTGGTACCACTATTTTTAAAAAAAAAAAAACTCCATAATTAGATGAACAAAATAATCCCTTAATAGCTGCTGCTGCTACATCTCTCATCTTTTACTTCTGCTTCTTTTTTTATCTTCTACCTTTATCTACTTCCATCCTCATTACTGAAGAAGGAAGGACAGTGATTATTTGACAAAGAAAATGACTGAAAGAATGAACAACTGAAGGACAAGAAAGCCATATAAACCAGCAACTTACTCATTGATAGCAATAACATACAGGAAGTGGGGCGCTAATAACTTGAACAGTGGATGTGACACAGACAGGTGGCGGTGTGTTGCCACTGTTACTCCCTCCATTAGTAAGTGAGTGAAGCCTGTTGGGTTCAGATGGAAGAATGTTGAAGTTCTCATTTTACAAATACATGCTAAAACTGCAAACTTACATCTTACTGATGGATTCCATTGCAAAGTGGTTAAGCCAGTCGCTTTAGAGTCTTTTTCATCTTCTTTTTCCTTTTCTCTTCTTCTTCTTCTCCTTCTTCTTTTTCTTCTCCTTCTTCTTCTTCTTCTTCTTTTTCTTATTAATCTTCTTCATCTTCTTTCTTCTTCTGCTTCTTCTTTTTATTTCTTTTTCTTCTTCTTCATCTTCTTCTTTTTCTTCCTGTTCTTCTGCTGCTGCTTCTTCTTCCTCTTCTTCGCTTTGGAGTCTTTTTTCGTCTTCTTTTTCCTTTTCTTTTTCTTCTTCCTTTTCTACTTCTTCTTCTCCTTCTTCTCCTTCTTCTTCTTCTTCTTCTTCTTCTTCTTCTTCTTCTCCTTCTTCTTCTTCTTCTTTTTCTTCTTCTTCTTCTTGTTTTTCTTATTCTTCTTCATCTTCTTTCTTCTACTTCTTCTTCTTCTTCTGCTTCTTCTTTTTCTTTCTTTTTCTTCTTCATCTTCTTATTTTTCTTCCTCTTCTTCTGCTGCTTCTTCTTTTTCCTCTTCTTCTGCTTTTTTTTTTTCATCCTACTCTTCTTCTGCTTCCTTTTCTTCTGCTTTTTCTTCATCTTCTTCTTCTTTTTCTTCTTCTTCTTCTTCTTCTTTCTTCTTCTTCTTCTTCTTCTTCTTCTTCTTCTTCTTCTTCTTCTTCTTCTTCTTCTTTTTCCTTTTCTTCTTCTTCTTCCTTCTCCTATTCTGTTCTTCTTCTTCTTCTTCTTCTTCTTCTTCTTCTTCTTTTTCTTCTTCTTCTTCTTCTTCTTCTTAGCGTTTTCCAGCTGTAAACTCTGGCATAATATTCTGGTGGTTTTACTACTCATAGACTTTAGTCTTGATCCAGAACATACACATTTTACGTACACATCTGTTTTACCTATATTTCATATTTGTGTACTGTCATTTGGTTCTTGCTTGTCAAGCAAAAGCACTCCTGCTTTGATGGAGACACTCCTAATTAGTCACCCATTACAACATGGTAGCTCTCTGAAGGTTTTACAGTCCAGAAACTCACAACTGCATCTTGAACACCAATTCAGTAGATATCTCAGACACAAACACTCATTACTGATTATTGATGTAAGAATCCACATCACAGCACACCGGGCATACCCATAGATGCTCTGTCTTCGGCACCAAATTTCTTAGATGCTAACTGTTGCCGTAGCACACCGATAATGAGTTGAAGCAGCGACTGCTAGCTTCTCAAAGAGTTAACTGTTTTAGTAAAGTACCTAAGTCGGTAAAGAACCCTTCTTATGCCACTTACACATCAGACATATGATTATCATTATTATCCTTTTGTGCCATTATATGTCACATAGGGCTCACAGTCTACCTCTCCATTCTGTTCTATACCTGGCAATCTCTTCAAAATCAGGGATGGAACCAAGTTCAGCAGCTTTGCTCTCCCTCATCAAAGTTTAATTCAGGAAAATGTGTGGACCTGCTTGCTTTGTCAGTCTCTTTATTTCCAGTTTTAATGTCTGTTTGGTGATTCTCTGTTAGTTTCTTCTCAGGATGTGTCCAACATTGCCGTCTTCTTTGTCAGATAACTGTTGCACTCGTGGTTGCCCAGAAATTACTTTGCTTCTTCTTTGTGACTGGTTTCGTATGCTCAGGTCAGACCATCAGGTGGGTTGCTTCTACGAACTCGCATGTCAGCAGCAGGTCCTTCATGATTCCCCATAGCTTGCTGTGCACACTTTGCTCTTAAGGCCATGTTTCCATTCGAAGTTGTAGGTAGAGTGGGCAGGTCTGCAGAATGTGCTCAAGTGTTTGTGGTCCCATCTGATGTGTACACTGTTGAGGCTGTACAGTCTTTATTTTAAGTATGTGGTAGTTGAGCCTTCAGTGTCCTGTTCTTTGTAAAATTGTTGTATGTTGATTTCTGTTGAGTCTGCTGATGTGGTCTTCTAGATGCTTACTGCTGGTTTGTTCTCATCACAATTCAGACATTTGTCTTATTTCTTTACTCCTCTTGAATTCAATATTTTGTATGTTCCGCATTTTCTTCAGGCATTATCCTTTCCTGCAAAAAGTTTTGTGTAGCAAATAATTACTAACAAGGTTCCTAAGCTGGTTCCACTCCTAACCCTCCTCCTTTCTCATCCTGGTTTAAATACCATTTATATATATTCTTTACATCATTCTATTCAAAACAGACTTTACTTTAACTCAAGATTGTTTGATAGTAACAGGGAGAGAGAAGGCGTTAGAGTAGCAACTATTATCAGGGTGGGTTATTTAACAACTAGATGTGGGATAACAAAAATTATTGAAAATGTGTCTTGTAAGTAGGAACCTACACAAAAATTGAGGCCTGCTTGGTATTTGTACAGTTAAAAAGATTATGAAAATGATGGTGGTGGTGGTAGCGATAAGGATGATATTGATTCCCTGTGTGGGTTCCGAGGCCCCATTGTGTGGAAAACAAGAATAAACCCACCTCCTCCCCAGCAAGCATGTCGTAGGAGTCAACTAATTAGGGGTTTTCCTTCAAAGTCAGACTGCATCTGCCCGAGTGGGAAGGAACAACAGCCTGCACACAAATAATTCAGCAAAATGGATGCACATGCAAAATTCAGGCTCTGGCATAAACCTGAAGTCAAATGGACGAACAGCCAGGCCTTTCCACTGGAGCTTACAGCCGGTGAACAAAGAAGAAGATTATAATAATGATGATGATAATGGTGGTGGTGATGATGATGATAATGGTGATAATGATGATAATAGTAATGTTGGTAATGATGATGATGATAGTGATGATGATGATAATATGATGGTTGTTATGATAGTGATGATAATGGTGGTAAAGATGATGAAGATGATGATAATGGTAATGGTGGTGATGATGATGATGATAATGGTGATGGTGTTGATGATAGTGATGATGATGATGGTTATGGTGGTGATGATCATAATGATGTAGGTAATATAGATAATGACGTTGAGGATGCTCCCAGAAACTTACCCAGGTGTGTCAGAGACTGGTGGTAGGCCGTGTCTGCATTATTAAACCAAAGCTTGGCCAGGTCCCATGTCAACTTTGGACAAGCAGGCGTGAATATCTTGAGAACGAAACAAACTCATGACAACGATAATTTATCAAACTGAACACTACATAAGTTGTGCACACAATCTCATATTCGTCTTGTAACGTTATAAGTTAAACATCTAGTTAATTATTAGTTGGCTCTTTTTCTCCTTTCCGGATGATAGTATTATAGAACTATTATACTGTGCTAGGAGGAGGCATGGGACTCGCAGCCTTTGGCGATGGCGAGTGTGACTAGCAAGACCCGCCAGAGTTGTTTGTTTGTTTTAGTATCCAGAAGCCATGAGTTGTTAACCCTTAGGCTCGGTATTATGGATATTGCAACCTTTTGGCCTTGATTCCATTGTAAATACCGTAAATCTGTATTTCAGGATCCTCGCCGGTGCTACAGAGCCTGTGCACTGTGCTGCTCTTCTTTGGACTCAGACTGAGTTAAAAGAAGAACAGAGCACTTATGGGTTACTACCCGTGTGCCATGATGTTGATCCGTTGCTCAAACCTCAGTCTAACATTAAGACTGTGTTTCCTTTGGTGTAGTCAGAAAAAGGATGGGCGATCACACAGTATATAAATAAAAGGAAAAACACAACACACTGGACATTATAAATATTAATGGAGACAAGAAAATACACAACACGTGGACATTATACATTTTACAAACAATAAGAGGAACACGCAACACAATGGACATTATAATAGAGTTGAGAATTACGAAAAAAAGAAAACATGTAACAAAATTGGCATCAGACACAGCACCACAGAGAGCAATGTTATACAGATAGAATGGTAATGGGACCAGAGGTCAACCATGCAGAAAATGGACCACAGAAATATCAGAGACACTGAAAAGTTCTTTATACGAAGCGAACAGAAGGGCTTGTTCTAGAGATCTCTTCATGTCCTGACACTGCGAGGCATTCAAGGGGTAGATAAAAGGAGAAGAGAATCAGAACCATAGAAACAGCAGACTGGACATTATAAACTTACCGGATTATCTGGACCTGGTTTCTGGTACAGCTGCATGGCCACTGGTTTGAACTTGTTGTTAGAATCAAAGTAGAAAAGGCAGATGGGGGCACACACCTGCAATTTTGGTATACATATATAGCTCGACCAAATGTTGCTGTTAAAAGGTAATGATATCTCTGGATGTTTACTATGATACTGTCTGAGCTACTGGCTAAACTACTGTTTGACATACTTGCTAAAGTACTGTCTGAGGTACTGGTTAAAATATTGTCTGAGCTACTGGCCAAATATGCGTGGATTTTTGTCGTGGTATGGGGACGTCGCAGGTCGACCCAGCCTAAAATGGGTACCAGGATGGGCTGTCCTGGGAAAGTAAAGACAGCCGGCGTAATGCTGACCACATTACCCACAGAGTGCTGATGGTCTGTAAAAATATGGGACGCTCTGCCCATATGCCCGATGCGCCAAAAGGCGTGAAAAGGGAACTTTACTTTTACTGGCC
The DNA here is from genome assembly GCA_905116865.2 of Candidula unifasciata. Taxonomy (NCBI): domain Eukaryota; kingdom Metazoa; phylum Mollusca; class Gastropoda; order Stylommatophora; family Geomitridae; genus Candidula; species Candidula unifasciata. The sequence goes on along the minus strand of CAJHNH020001357.1, from coordinate 191,825 downwards.
AAATTACTGTTTGACATACTTGCTAAAGTACTGTCTGAGATACTAGTTAAAGTATTGTCTGAGTTACTGGCTAAATTACTGTTTGACATACTTGCTAAAGTACTGTCTGAGATACAGTTAAAGTATTATCTGAGGTTCTGGTTAAAGTACTGTCTGTGACTAAATTACTGTCAGTGTAAGAGTAAAATAGTCTATAAATCTACTACTGTGTAAGAGTAAAATAATCTATGCACATACTACTGTGTAAGAATAAAATAATCTATGAACATGCTACAGTGTAAGAGTAAAATAATCTATAAACATTTTACTGTGTAAAAGTAAAATAATCTATGAACATGCTACTGTGTAAGAGTAAAATAATCTATGAACATTTTACTGTGTAAAAGTAAAATAGTCTATGAACATGCTACAGTGTAAGAGTAAAATAATATATGAACATGCTACTGTGTAGGAGTAAATTAGTATGTGAACATGCTACAGTCTAAGAGTAAAACAGTCTTTGAACATGCTACTGTGTAAGAGTAATATAGTTTATGAACAAGCTACTGTATAAGAGTAATATAGTCTATGAACATGCTGCTGTGTAAGAGTAAAAAAAAAAGTAAAGTGAAGATCCCTTTTCACACCTTTCGGCGCATCGGGCATATGGGCAGAGCGTCCCATATTTTTACAGACCATCAGCTCTCTGTGGGTAATGTGGTCAGCATTACGCCGGCTGTCTTTACTTTCCCAGGACAGCCCATCCTGGTACCCATTTTAGGCTGGGTCGACCTGCGACGTCCCATACCACGATAAAAATCCACGCAGCCTGCAGTGGGTTTCGATCGCGGTATGCTGGCTCACGAGTCGGACTCGCAACGCCTTAGCCACGGACGCCGCATCTACTGTGTAAGAGTAATATAGTCTATGAACATGTTACAGTGTAAGAGTAAAACAGTCTATGAATATGCCAGAATGTAAGAGCAACGAAACACTCACCACAAACCCTTCTTTAGCTGGGACCCCATCCAGCAAAGAATGGTCACAAATAAATAGCTTCTTGTTAGCAATGGCCTCTTGGATTGTTTTGCCTTCTAGGAATGGCTGCACATGTTCATCTCTCACAGCGAACCTGAAAATCAACCGTGTAAGTGAACTTTGGATAATATTGTTTCATTTGTTTCATTCAAGAGATGAACATCATGGCACACAGGTGAACCCATATGTGCTCCGTTCTTCTTCTAACGAGCCTAGGTCCAAAGAATCTCAGTGCAGTACATGAACTCTGTAGCTCCAGCGAGGATCCTGAAATACTTTGGGTAGAATTTTAACTCCAAATTTTGCCTGGGCAGAGCTGTTAGTCAACTCTGTTCTATTTCCAACTACCAAGAGATTTTTTACGTGCGTAACAATACACACGGGCATCCGATCTTACTACCCAGAGACCAGGAGAAATTACTAGAATTCCACATGAACAGAAAAAATCCCAGTCTTCACCGGGACTTGAACCCAGAACCTCTAACACTCAAGGCGAACACTATGTCTTGAGACCACGCAGATTCCTTTGGATAAGAATCAATATTATGCATTGTAATCATCATTATCATCAGAAAAAGATATAAAACCAAATGAAAAGAAAACCAGCAAGCTTGAGAAAATAGCAAACACAAACTGGAAGTGAAAATTATGGCCACAGAGCCTTCATCAGCACATGACATAAATTAATACGACCACATACACAGACATGAATACACACTCAGCTGCTGTATTCCCGATAGTGACGATGTTGTGATCTGGCCAGTAGAATCCTCATTATCAGCGTCATCAACATCATCATCAGTGGCAGCATCATAATTATCATCATCCTTGTCTTCATCGTCATTATCATCAATCCTATCATCATCATCATCCTCAGCTGCAGCAACATGATCATAATCGTCATCATTTTAATTTTCACTATCATTGTAATACAGTCATCAAATCACTATCATTATCCGGTCAATTTGACCGATTGGCTGGTTTACTCTTTTTTAGTTGTACCAAGTTTTTGCTACTAACCACAGTTAGCCGTTGCATTTCCCTCCGTATGTAGACTGAAAGGATATAGTTTTGTCACCCCCAGATACTGAGCTTAGTGCATAATGCAACACTGTGAGCTGTGGATGTTTTATCTGGAATGCTTGTGTGGCCAATGTGGTTTATGTTGTGAACTACAGATTCAGAAAATGGCGAGTGTCCTGGTGCTAAAGAACTTGTGTTGCCTAATGCGATTAACTGCATGTGCAACTACTGATCTGTTTTAACTGCTGCTTTCATCGATGATAAACTGCATTTCTTGTGTCAGACTGTTAGCATTGGCACCTGTGATGGCTGCCTGATAAATTTAACGTGTGTGTATGCTACTAGATTTGCTGAGACTGTAGTCTGTGTCCGATAGACATTATGCGTGGTTTTTGTTGGCACTGGAACGAACTGTATCAAATACTTGCACTGGGGCACTATACACTAATGAAGTAACCTAATGTATGATGTGTGTGGTTTCCATCTTCTTTATGATGTTGCTAAACCTTGAATGTTATACATGAATTAATGCAAAATGGTAGATTTGGTTAACAAAATAATGTAACTTGTTTGACATAGAGCAGGACAAAATAAGTATCTGAACAATGGTGGCATCTTACTTTGATGGGATCTCTTTAACTAGAGTGATCATAGAATGATTCAGACCAACCAATCGCTGCATGCCAAATCGTGCGTCGCTGTCCCATGCGTCAGTCCCCTGTAAAACAGGAACAGTGTAGTAGTAGTAGCAGCAGCATCTGCAGTAGTTGTAGTAGAAGAAGTAGCAGCAGCATATCTGCAGTAGTTGTAGTAGAAGAAGTAGCAGCAGCATCTTCAGTAGTCGCAGAAGCAGAAGTAGCAGCAGCATCTCCAGTAGTCGTAGAAGCAGAAGTAGCAGCAGCATCTGCAGTAGTCGCAGAAGCAGAAGTAGCAGCAGCATCTCCAGTAGTCGTAGAAGCAGAAGTAGCAGCAGCATCTGCAGTAGTCGCAGAAGCAGATGTAGTAGCAGCATCTCCAGTAGTCGTAGAAGCAGAAGTAGCAGCAGCATCTGCAGTAGTCGCAGAAGCAGAAGTAGTAGCAGCATCTCCAGTAGTCGCAGAAGCAGAAGTAGTAGCAGCATCTGCAGTAGTCGCAGAAGCAAAAGTAGTAGCAGCATCTGCAGTAGTCGCAGAAGCAGAAGTAGTAGAAGCATCTGCAGTAGTCGCAGAAGCAGAAGTAGTAGCAGAATCTGCAGTAGTCGCAGAAGCAGAAGTAGTAGCAGAATCTGCAGTAGTCGCAGAAGCAGAAGCAGAAGTAGCATCTGCAGTAGTCGCAGAAGCAGAAGTAGTAGCAGCATCTGCAGTAGTCGCAGAAGTAGAAGTAGTAGCAGCATCTCCAGTAGTCGCAGAAGCAGAAGTAGCAGCAGCATCTGCAGTAGTCGCAGAAGCAGAAGTAGTAGCAGCATCTGCAGTAGTCGCAGAAGCAGAAGTATTAGCAGAATCTGCAGTAGTCGCAGAAGCAGAAGTAGTAGCAGCATCTGCAGTAGCACGAGGCATTCCAGGAGTAGAGAAAATAAAAAGAAAGAGCCGTCTTAACAGCGTTACGGGCCCCTGGACAAACCAGTGTGATGAGGCCCCTACGATAAATATTTACAGACATTACATTTGTATTTATAGCAAGTCACTGGACATACACATATTAGAATGAGGCTGCTATGTTCGTGGGGCATGTACCCAGCCGGCCCGTTTGTTCAGATAGCATTGTTGCAAGTGCAGCACCCTTTTCCTGCCAATGACTTACCAAGCGTATGACTCATTCATTGTTCTTTTGTGCCAGTGTATGTCTCATACGGCTTGCAGTCCATTCTTGCATTCTGTTCTATCTTGTGGAATCACTTCGATATCATCGATGGAATCCGGTCCAGCAGTTTTGGCCTGTATAGACAAAACGTCACTCGGGCGATGTCGTCAACATCACGAATACCGCCTATGCTTCCCAGAACATTTCTTTGTACCTGCTTCAGGCTAGGTATATGATATTCTTCTTTAGTGAAAAAAAAAATATTTCCCTAACGTCGTGGATATTCTAAGGCTGCATACAAAAAAATCATTGCGATCTAAAAGGCAGTTTTCGAGAAAATGGCTAACAAGTGCGATCATGAGAAGTTGAACGAACTATTTTTTTTTTAAAATAATTACGGATGTTTCCTTTAAGGCCGGAGTGTGTTAGCATGAGAGGCAAGGATCCAAGCACGTAAATTCCCAAGTGTGCCTGCAAACGTGTATGTTATATATATGTTATGGTACATGTATATATATATATATATATATATATATATATATATATATATATATATATATATATATATATATATATATATATATATATATATATGTTTGGGTGTGTATACTGCATACCAGCTTCCTCTCCAGTAACCCTCACTAAGTACTAGAGAACCGCTCCAAGAAACTAGTTTTGATGCAATTAACATTGCTTAGCCAATATAATTGGCACAAAGAAACCAGACCTCAGTTATAACCCGATACTGCTCGTATAGTTTGACCGTGGTGGATATTTTTGTTTTGTTTCATTAAATGGGTGGATGGTTTGCAAACAAAAAGGCCAGATATGTGATATGAATACCCACACAAAACTCAAGTTCTAAAGCAGCGGTTCTCAACCTGTGGGTAGCGACACCTTTATGTTAGAACGACCATTTCACAGGGGTCGCCTAAGATCATCTGAAAGCACATATTCATTGAGTTACGAAATAGCAACAAAAATAGCTGTATGGTTGGGGGTGTGGTTGGGGGGGGGGCGCTCACAACATCAAGAACTGTATAAAAGGGTCGGGGCGTTAGGAAGTTTGAGAACCACTATACTAGAGGAAGAACGTCCTGAAGTGGTACGCCGAAGTTTACAACATGTGAACATTAATTATAATAAAAAGAGCTGTAAACAACTGACTACATGATTAACCTTTAGAACCGGTATATCCTGGACAATTAGTCAGCATAAACAAAAATCTATTACGGTATCAAAAATGTGGTTTTACCAAAGAATGCAAAAAACTCCTTGGGCAGTCAACATGGCTTCTTCCGCGTTAATCCTTAAAAGAGTGACTGGCATACTGTGTTGTAGTTTACAGCCAGAGTTGCGATATCTGCATCTTTTAGACTAAAACATCTTATTTTAGCGAACTCCGGATTCGTGGCCTTTTACGGCATGCTTGAAGGAAGCAGTGGGTCTATTCTTTTTCGGAATCCAGTTGAAGACAACTTTTTACAAATATTAAAAGGCGGCTATTATTGTTTGCCACATTATATGAAGAAAGACGCTGAAGCCAGCTGTGACACCTGGACAGATGTATTGAAAGAGATGAAGAGGAAGACAATGTTAGACATTCCTGACCGCCTTCGGTTGTGACATTGATAGGTGTGCACACCAACTGATATATGCTGGTGGAAACTGGGAGTTGTGCAGAGGCACGATCGCCCACGCCCGTCGGCAACAGGTTCGACAACACAAACATAAGGTAAATATTTTCTAGACAGAAAGGGGACCGAGTTTAAGTTAAATAGCACAATAATATTTTTTTTTTTTTTTTAATCGATCACCGGCTGTGAATTCCAGTGGAAGGTCCCGGTTAATCGTCCGCTTGGACTTTTGGCTTTCACCTGGACCTGATTTTTGCGTGTACAACCGTTTTTCATTTCCCTGCCTCATGGGCAGCTGTACTCCGACTTCGAAGGAAGACGTCAGGCCTATTTCTAGGTTGACTGTGGCCATTGTTTTGTGTGGGTCGAGACGTTGCCTGATTTGTGTGGTGTCCACTTTGTCTCCTCCGCAGGTATTGCCCTCGGAGTACCCCTTTGGGGCAGCCCCCTGTGGAACAGTTAGCCCTCAAGGGAAGGCAGGGGCAGATCATGGGCATTCCCCGCCATCCAAGGAGGCTTCCATGCATGCAGAGCCGGCACATGGCGCTCTGGTTCTGGGCTCACCCAAGGAATCGTCACGTCCTGCACATGCCTGCTTAACCTCACAACCATATCAGGCCTCCCGCTCGACAGGGGCTGCGCCCTCTGGAAGTCAGCGGGGAGCAGCCCGTGGGTTTTGGACTTTTGTGACCACACAGATAGGTACATTCTTTTTTCTTCGCACGTTAGATTTCTTTGACGAGCCGTTAGCCCGACAGAATTTTACATCCTGCATCAGGCATATCGTTATCAGTTTTGTCCCAACACTCGGGCGAGTGGGGTCTTTGGGTGTGGACATTCGGTCTTTTTCAGTTCAATACAAATTTTGATGGTCAGATTTTGATCCGTATGATCTAGTTTTGTCGGACAATTAGGATGGTTGCTGTTGTGGTGTACCTCAGCGCGGTGTCGACGACACTGAGGGTTAACCGAGGATGTACATGAATGGCCAGCCTATGGATGGTTGCTGTTGTGGTGTACCTCAGTGCGGTGACGACGACACTGGGGGTTAACCGAGGATGTACAAGGATGGCCAGCCTATGGATGGTTGCTGTTGTGGTGTACCTCAGCGCGGTGACGACGACACTGAGGGTGTTAACAGAGGATGTGCAGTGAACAATGTTCTCTCTCTTTACTCCGTAGTCTTTTAACCAATTGAAATAAAATGAAATTGTGGCTCCTAGATTCTTGCGTACCTGGTCAGATAATGATGATGGAAATATGATGATGATGATAAGATGACCCCGACGACGATTAATATAAGACTCTCTTGGTAAAGTAGTAGTGGTAACTTAAACAACAATATCCTGTTCAACCTATTCAAGTTTTAATTGGTTTATATATATAAATGTATATTTATATATATATATGTGTGTGTGTGTGCGTGTGTGTGCGTGTGTGTGTGCGTGTGTGTGTGTGCGTGTGTGTGTGTGCGTGTGTATGCGTGTGCATGTAGTTTTGTCTATTCTAGTAGTGTATATTTATGTGTACTAATTACGTTTTGTAACGCAATATCGCATATCTTATGTATTTCCTGTATCAGATTGTAGGACTGTCACATTCAGTGTCTTCAGTCGTGGTGAGATGTGTAGTGCGGCAATCAACTTCGTGGGTTTAACAGAAATGAATCATTTTTGGGCTTTGTATTTTAGGTCTGAGAGGCTCTGAATGGGCCTGCCCTCTCCCCCCCCCCACACACACACACACAACTAGTCACCTCATGTAGGTCACCAAAACAATTGGTTATTCGCTTTAGTTTACAATTAGAGTAAGTTTGCAAAAATGTGCTGAAATAGAAGGCAGCTTACGATTGTAGTAGTAGTAGTAGTAGTAGTAGTAGTAGTAGTAGTAGTAGTAGTAGTAGTAGTAGTAGTAGTAGTAGTAGTAGTAGTAATAGTAGTAGTAGTAGTAGTAGTAGTAGTAGTAGTAGTAGTAGTAGTAGTAGTAGTAGTAGTAGTAGTAGTAGTAGTAGTAATAGTAGTAGTAATAGTAGCAATAGTAGTAGTAATAATAATAGTAGTAGTAGTAGTAGTAGTAGTAGTAGTAGTAGTAGTAGTAGTAGTAGTATAGTAGTAGTAGTAGTAGTTGTAGTAGTTTTTAGTAGTAGTCAGTAGTAGTAGTAGTAGTAGTAGTAGTAGTAGTAGTAGTAGTAGTAGTAGTAGTAGTAGTAGTAGTAATAGTAGTAGTAATAGTAGCAATAGTAGTAGTAATAATAGTAGTAGTAGTAGTAGTAGTAGTAGTAGTAGTAGTAGTAGTAGTAGTAGTAGTAGTAGTAGTAGTAGTAGTAGTAGTAGTAGTAGTAGTAATAGTAGTAATAATAATAGTAGTAGTAATAGTAGTTGTAGTAGTTGTAGTAGTAGTAGTAGTAGTAGTAGTAGTAGTAGTAGTAGTAGTAGTAGTAGTAGTAGTAGTAGTAGTAGTTGTTGTTGTTGTTGTTGTTGTTGCTGTTGTTGTTTTTGTTTTTGTCGTAGAGGGAGTAGTATCAATTGTGGTTGGGAAGGGGCGGGTATTAGTAGTTGTAGTTTCAGTAATAAGAGAGATGGTGTGGTGATAGTGGTAGTTGTAGCAGTAGTAAGAGCTGTAATAACAGTAGTAGATGTAGTTTTAATAGAACTATTAGTAGTAATAGTAGCAGCAGCATTAGCTGTAGCAGCAGTGGTGGTAGTAGTTTTAGTGGCAGCACCAGTAGTAGTAGTAGTAGTAGTAGTAGTAGTAGTAGCAGCAGCAGCAGCAGCAGCAGCAGCAACAGCAACAGCAGCAATAACAACAGCTGCAGTAGCAACACCTCTGTAATGGCGTAAATGATTCACACAAACCGTCAGCATATTTCGTTTGCAAACGAGGTCGTCGAGCCGCTCCCCTGCAACATTATCTGCAGCCATAACCTTGTAACGGGAAGCCCTTCATAGTTCACACCCTGGCCACATTATCAGCCAGGAGACGACCTTTACCCTTTTACTGCTGAAGTCCTAATTGTGTGTGTTGAGGTATATTTGAGTCTCTCTCTCTCTCTCTCTCTCTCTCTCTCTCTCTCTCTCTCTCTCTCTCTCTCTCTTTCTCTCTCGCTCTCTTCCTCCTCCCACACACACACACATATGTAGGGAGAGAGATATAGGGAGGGTGGTATATTCATCAATTTTTGATCGTAGACAGACAGGATCAAGAATATAAAAGTACTCCCTAACAATCTGCAACAAGAAGACAGATTATGATGCAAAGTGCTAAATGACAGACGTGCCGTTTTCATTGATGATATATCATATGGTGCAAAGGAAGGCTGATCACTGACGCTTTAGAAAGTCAACTGTTTCTGTCAGCGCTTTGCTTGTGTAATTTTCCCATTTCTGGACGAAAAGTCCAAATATTTTGTCGCCCAGTTCCGAAGTTGTGTGCTGAGTGTGGCACTGTGAGCTCTGAATTTCATTTGGAATGGGTTTTTTTTTCCAGTAGCTGGGTCGACCTGTAAGCCAGGTCAGTTTTGAAAGTAAATAATACACCTTGATAGGGATTCAAAGTATGCCCCTTCCAGCGGCTCATACACACACACACACTCTCACCGACCCCCCCCCCCCCTCCCCCATATACGCATAAATACATACCCCCACACATACGTATGCATACACTCATAGTCAAACACATATATCGCAACTATGCTGCAAATAATCAAGACGCAATTGCGCCCAAAACAAATCTGATGTATTCCTGCTCAGGGACAATTCTGACAAATAGACATTGTTGACCTTTGTTTTGTAATTCACTTGTGTCCGGTGGGAGATGCGTCTCTCAGTTATCAAATGCTCCCTGCGTGGGTTCACATGCCCCATTGGAGGTAAAGGGCTGTCTCCTTCGAAGACAGAGTGTCCGAAGGGCGTAGAACCAACAGTTTGCATTCATGTAAGCCAAGTCTTAACATAGCCCTAGGGAATGTGTAAAATATAAGATACTAGCTGTACCCGGCCACGCGTTGCTGTGGCATAGTTTGGCTAAATGGAAATGAAAGAAAATAGAAAACGCACGTGTCTAATACAATCATTGTCTGCTCAGATATAGAGATAGTCTTTGATCCCCGCCCACCACCACAACTAAATCCACCTACTACTATCTCCCTCATCAAAGGTTTTTGGAAAAGAAAGACACTGGAAATCGCACGTGTCTAATACAGTTAATGTAGCAATCATTCTCTGCGCGGATATAGCGATAGTCTGGTTTTCCAACTTTAGAACACGCACCTTATAATTGTGTTTTTATATTAGTGGTCGTTTAAATGGTGTTATTAGCACAGTAACGAAAATGGTTATTTGGTTATCACATGCTAAAGCTGTTTGTATTTTTATAGGGGACGGAAGTAAAGCTACAACTGTACTTGTGAATAACAAAGTAAGTCGTAAAAAATAGAAAAGCGGAGGTAGCGTTAGTAAAATATAAACAAATTAGACAATGAGAACTTGAAAATCAAGTGTAAAGCTCTTTAATTTCTCTTAAATTTAAGTCATTACCCCCTCCCCTCTTCCACCGACTACTGCTCTCTCCCTCTTCGAAGGATTTGAAAATCACTAACTGGCGATATTTTGTTGTTGCTGTAACTGACATTGACATCCCTGTCAATCTGGACTAAAATAGGGAGCAGGAATTGTAAAAGGTAGTGAATAGGACTAGTGTAATATTTACCACATCATCCTTCAAGTACCAGTACAACTACTAAAATAATGTCACTGCTATCTGTGTTACCATCGGAGTAGACAGAGAGTCGTGAGCCAGAAGATTTGGTTCCGCATGGCTAGTGCTGTCGCCACAGACTGGTCAGGTTAGGATGTATAATTTCACTTGCCGACAGAAGAACGCCATAACCTTACCGGCGGTCTTCACATGAGAGCACTATGGTGTAACAGCCCTGGTGTAACAACTATTACTGCTGCTGCTACTTTAAGTGGGTAAAGCAGTTACTGTGACTTAAAGCTCTCTCAGTTAATAGTTTGCCCCCCCCCCCTCCCCCCCTCCCCCAAATTCACCGACAACTCTTTCCCTTATTGAAGTAGTTGGGAGGAAAAAAAAACACTTGAAAAGCAAACGAACACAGGAAAAAAATACCATAATTATGAAATGAACGCCATTGTAAACAGCACAGCTTAAAATTCCAACACAGATGAAATAACTAAATCTAAATGAAAATAAATAAAAATCTATAAAATTTCAGCGTAACCATGCAATCGGAAAGTTTAACAATGCAATCATAAGTATGCGAAATGGTCAAATTTAATTATCAAATAGTTTACCCATTTACTTGTTTTTTTTTTTTTTTTTTTTTAATATTAAGGCAACATGGCTAGTGCTGTCACCACGACAGAGCAGATGAGGATATTATTTTAGTCCGGGGTAAAAAAAAATTTAACGACTGCGGATTCGAACCCAGGTCTACCGCACATGAACCCAGTGTTCTAACCATTCGACTAAGCAGCCACTTAATCGGAACAACGAAAAGAGAACTCAACTATTAGACATATGTGTTCCCACCACTGTGTCGCGATTAAAACACAATTCAAAACCGCAGGCAATTGTTTTCTCGTAGACAGATACTCCAGATATATTAATGAAATAGAAATCGCACGTGTCTAACAAAGTTAATGTCGCAGTCACTGTCTGCGCCGACGTCGAGATTTAGTCCTTGATTGCCCCCCCCCTCCCCCCATCGAAGGTTGTTTAAAAAAAAAACAGAAAATAGAAATCGTGTTTAATATGGTTATTGTGGCAAATATAGAGATAGTCTTGTTTGCTGTACCACGACCTACTCTATGTATTAGTATTAGAGAAGGCGTTGGCTGCACGTAACTCGCCGGCGAATGGTAAATACGGCGCATGCGCAATAACTAACGTGGCTATAATTAGAAATCACTAAAGTTATAAATATTAGTTGCGTATATTATCGCATAAATTGTGGTCACCTATCTCTAACAGTGACAGGTTGAATTTCAAACCACGACAGTTCAAAATCCGGTATCACAACAAACATATCCTGAAAATTTCAGCTAAATCGGTTCAGTAGTTTCCGAGTCTATAGGGGTGAAACAAACACACAAACATTGATTTTTATATATATAGAAGACTTAAAGACTTGGAGAGAATGATGCAGCAACTCTGGGCGCTACTCGAGACTTGGGGGGGGGGGGGGGGGGTTGGCAAGAGGAGTAGTTAACCACATGACGATGGGTACACTCAGTATGGGGACTTTTCGCTGGCTGTTGATGAGGGAGACTGAGCTTATTTTGGCTTGTCCTGAATGCTGTGCTGTGAAATCTTTACCCAGATGAACCCAGGTCTGTAAAACTGATGTGCATACAAAACTCAAGTTCTGATTTAAACTCTAAAAGTGGACTCCGCAGGAGTTTGCATCCTGTCCTTGCTAAGAAAAAGAATAAACGTGAGAATGAGAGAGACGGGAAGAAATAGAGCGCTAAGAGAGTGAGAAGGTGAGAGAGAAATTGGGAAGAAGGTAAGAAATAAATTAGGAGAGCGATAGAAGAGAGAGAAAAGTGGAGGGAAAGAACTGAGAGAGAACAGGTTTCGATTTAATAGCGAATGCCTCTCTATGAGTGATGGCTCGAACTTTTTCTAGAGCCTCGATGTGAATTTGTTCATGGCGAATGCCGGTTAAAAAAGATCGTGTGCCCATGAGTTCCCGTCTCCATTGCAACTGACCAGTGTGTCGATATATTAAGGCGGTTTTGGGGACAGATACCATAAGGCAGGAGGACTTTTGCAGAACGTCGCTCTCATTACAGTCTGTGTGAAAGAAACTCGATGCTTTGTTAGCTATTTGCGCAGTGGCGGTACCATAGCCAAAGCGTGGTTATTGCTAGTTAAAATAAGCATCCTTCTTTGTGCACTTTCCGACACAATGTATCACTATCATGTGCTCATATCCATATTATTTGGCTCCTGCCCCTCTTTTCTGGTAACAAGCCTTCAGCTATTGTTTTTTTTTTTTTTTTTTGCTATCCGCCCTGGCGTTTTATATGGCCAAAATATTTCAGTTTCTGAGACAAGATGCTGTTTACTAGCCAATCTTCCTTGAATGTTCAGAACTGCGAGATAGTCCACGACGCCATACGTCTGTTGCTACAGGAAAGACAGATGCCAGTTCAGAATTCACATTTGTATAAATGACGTAAACAACCCTGGGAGATCGTCAAGCGCAGGGTTGCCATATTGGCATTTTTGATGCCATATTTCACAAATTTGGCATATTTGAAATTGAACTGGCATAAGATAATGACTGGCATATTTGGGTTTTTCCTAGCTTTTCCTATCAAGATGTGCTCACATTTGCTTCATGGTTCATCCGTTAGAAACACGCAGATTTACTTGAAGCAGTGTAGACCTACAGTTAATATCTTTAATTCAGTTTGACTTTGTTGTGATGTCATGGTACGGACTAATGGAAATTCGTGCCATTTTTTATTGTATTAGCATCAACATATGATCGTGACTTCGATAAACCAATGCCCTCTTTAATTTATGTTAATCTATTGAATGAATACGGGTTATAAAACCGAAACCCACCACTGATACCAAGTGATTCAGACTGTTCAGAAACTACTTGAGGACAGAAAATAGAGAGGATTTAGACCTATTTCTATCTGTGATAGATTTGATTACTTTCACCAATGGCCACGTCATCCCGGCCCCTCCCTCCAATGAAAAGCATCTTATGACATCGAAAGTATAATAGTAACTAGAAGAAAACATACCAACGGCTCAAAAGATCTTCAGACGGATCAGAGGCAGCATATCGCAAAATGTGTCATTGCACTGTGGCACCAAGAATTATTAGCATATCAAATCATGAAAAATTCGAAAATCACAGCATGAAAACTCCGTTAAAAAGCCAGCCACAGCTTTTTACAACAATTCATAGGCAAAGTATTGATAAAGTTAAAGCAGCAGAGTTGCAGCTTTCTGTAGGTTTGACCTGCCATTGTGCAATACGCACAATTGATCATCTAAGTGAAATCATGAAAGCGCATAGTCGGGGGAGTACATTAGAGCACATACAGTTGCATAGAACCTAATGTTCATGTCTAATAAAACATATTTTATCGCCTGCAGTTAAGGATGACCTTATTGATTATTTTTGGAACAAGAAATAGGCCATCATTATAGATGAGTTGCATATACTTCTTCCCATCTGAGAAAATGCTTAAAGATTTTTCATCCGAAAAGGTTTACGCTCTATCTTCCACTGGTTCCAGTGAAAATGACAGTGAAGAATTTAAACTACAGCTTTTGATGTGAAGTAATGGTCTGGCATTAAATTAAGTTTTTTATCCGGTAACCCTGGTCAAGCAGATGACACCAGTCTGCACCGAACCAGGTGTGCAACTGGAGGTAACTACAATGGACTCTGGAACGCTGTGGCACAGTCAGTGTTGCCACTTTGGATGTTTTACATCCAAATTTTCATTGTATTCATGGCGAGGCGCAGACGCGGTCTGGAGGTGACAGGTTCAATTCCCGGCACGGTAACTGTAGCTTTCGATTTTTATGTTGTCTAGTGTGTTCTTCTATCTTTATACTTCTTTCTACGAGTGCCGATCGATACACTTTCTGTTACTCGATTAATTCATAATATTTAACGGCCTCAAAGGTTCCCCCTCTGTTTATTTATAGGAATGACGTATACACACCGGAACCTACCAATCAAATATCTTTCTTAAATGTTTGTGTATTCTAGACAAAGCAATAAGGTCTTACTATGTTCGTAAATTGTTGCTGTGATTGTTATTCGACATTTGCTTCGTTAATATAAATTTCTGTAACCTATGGTGCCATTTCAATGGGTTGAAATTAATTCTGTCCGTATTCCATGGTTGTGGATTTCAAGCTGTACGATAGGCATGGCCATTGAGACACCTTTTTTGGGGGTACCTGGTTGACCATGTTCTTAGTGCACTTGTATTCATGGCGAGGCGCAGACGCCGTCTGGAGGTGACAGGTTCCATTCCCGGCACGGTAACTATTGCTTTCGATTTTTATGTTGTCTAGTGTGTTCTTCTATCTTTCTACTTCTTTCTATGAGTGCCAATCAATACACTGTTACTCGATTAATTCATTGCATTTAGATGGCGTTTTTGACTTTTAGATGGTAGATGTCTTTCTGGATATTTTTCATTTGGAGTGAATTTATCAAATCCAACCTAAGAAACAGGATGAAAGGCTCTCTTGACGATAAATTTCGGCCTAATAAGGGTAGGAAAAGGCTATTCCACTTATCAGCTCCCTTATTGGGTATTTTTTTAAAACTGGAACAGCTAAAGCATTCCAGAGTCATTTTGGATCTGAAGCTTCAACTTCCTCATCTAAGCTAAGTTTATCCTGTGGATCTTGTGAGGCAGACATCAGTAAAGATGAGGACATGATTCTATAGGGTAAGTCGTATCAATTGCTATGTAATTTGTGATTCTTTCCATTTGGATGTTTTTTCTAGATGTTTTCCACGCAAATTTAGATGTTTTTAGAAATTGTTTGACTCCGTTTTGGATGTTTTTTGTCAAAGAAAAGTGGCAACACTGGGCACAGTGGCCAGAAGGCTATGTGCAGGGTTGCCATATTAGCATTTTTTATGCAAGATTCCACAAATCTGGCATATTTGAAATTGAACTGGCATAAGATTATGAACTGGCATATTCTTGCATATTTGGGTTTTTTCTGGCATTTCTTATCAAGATGTGCTCACATTTTCTCCATGATTCCTCTGTTAGAAACACCCAAATTGACTAAAAGCAATGTAGACCTACAGTTAAAATCTTTATTTCAGTTTGACTTTGTTGTGATGTCCTGGTACGGACTAACGAAGATTCGCGCCATTTCTTATTGTTTTGTTGTCTTCCTAAACGGATCGTGACTGCCATAAACCTCTGTAATTTATGTTAATCTACTAGAATAAATGCGAGATATAAAACGAAAACCCACCACTAATACCAGTGATTCAGACTGTTCAGAAACTACTTGAGGACAGAAAATAGATAGGATATAGACCTAGTTCTATCTGTGATAGTTTTTATTACTTCTACCAAAAAATAGAAAGCATCTTATGACAGCAATCGCAAGTATAATAGTATTAATAGTAATTTGGAGAAAACATAATCATGGCTCAAAAGATCTTCAGACGGATCAGAGGCAGCATATTGTAAACTGTGTCAGTGCACTGTTGCACCAAGATTTAGTAGCATTTCAAATCATGAAAAATCCGAAAAACACAGAATGAAAACTCCGTCAAAAAGCCAGTCACAGCTTATTATTACAACAATAACTCCTAGACAATGTGATGATAAAGTTGAAGCAGAGTTGCAACTTGCTGTATGCATGACCTGCCATTGTTCCATACGCACATTTGATCATCTAAGTGAAATCATAAGAGCGCATGGTCAGGGAAGTACACTGGAGCACATACAGTTGCATAGAACTAAATGTTTATGCTCAATACGAAATATTATATCTCCCGCACTTAAGTATGACCTTAGTGATGATTTTCGGAACAAGAAATATGCCATCATTATAGATGAGTCTACTGACGTTTCCACTCAAAAGTACTTGTGCATTATCATCCTCATCATCAGCAGGTGCCTTGCCGACTGGCGTGGGCGATCATGCCTCTCCATAATCTGCGATCTCCTGCAGCATGTATCAGTTCGTGTGCCGACACACCTCCATGCCATGCAACAAGACTGTCAAGCATCTTCTCTCGTTGTCTTCCTCTATCTCTCCTTCCACACATCTTTCCAGTGGTCACAACATGTTCTATTTTCCCTCTTCTCATAACATGGCCGAAAAATGATGACTGTCTCCTTCTGATGTCTGTGATAAGTTGTCTTCGGGCTCCCACCTCTTTCAAAACCTCTTGGTTGCTCTTTTTGGCTGTCCAAGGTATTCTAAGCATTCTTCTGTAAAACCACATCTCCGAGGCCTCCAGAAATTGTTTGGCCTGCCTACCGATTGTCCAGGATTCACATCCATATGTTAAAACTGGATGTATATAGCAAGCAAGAATTCTTGTTCTAACTCTCAATGACAA
>CAJHNH020001357.1:95000-175245 GCA_905116865.2 Candidula unifasciata | reverse complement strand
CCCTTGTTGCAAGTGCAGCACCCTTTTCCCGCCGTTCTCACAAGCAAAATATTCATCCGTTGTTCTGTTGTGACGTGTGTCTCTGATGGCTTCGCAGTCCATTCTATCCATTTTGTTTCTGTCTTTTGGAACCAGCATCGATATCATCGTGTGAATCCGTCCAGCAGTTTTGCCTTTATAGACAAAAAACGGACACTCTGGCGATGTCGTCAACATCTACGAATACCGCCTTTTGCTTCCCAGAACATTTCTTTGTACCTGCTTCATCAGGCTAGGTATATGATATTCTTCTTTAGTGAAAAAAAAATATTCCCTAACGTTGTGGATATTCTAAGGCTGCATACAAAAAAATCATTGCGATCTAAAAGGCAGTTTTCGAGAAAATGGCTTGCAGGTGCGATCATGAGAAGTTGAACGAACTGTTTTTTTTTTTTTTTTTTTTACTTAATTTAACGTGCTGTTTCCTTTAAGGCCGGAGTGTGTTAGCATGAGAGGCAAGGATCCAAGCACGTAAATTCCCAAGTGTGCCTGCAAACGTGTATGTTATATATATGTTATGGTACATGTATGTCTATATATGTGTTTGGGTGTGTATACTGCATACCAGCTTCCTCTCCAGTAACCCTCACTAAGTACTAGAGAACCACTCCAAGAAACTAGTTTTGGTGCAATTAACATTACTTAGCCAATATAATTAGCACAAAGAAACCAGACCTCAGTTATAACCCGATACTGCTCGTATAGGTTGACCGTGGTGGATATTTTTGTTTTGTTTCATTTAATAGGTGGATGGTTTGCAGATAAAAAGGCCAGATATGTGATATGAATACGCACACAAAACTCAAGTTCTAAAGCAGCGGTTCTCAACCTGTGGGTAGCGACCCTTTTGGGGTAGAACGACCATTTCACAGTGGTCTCCTAAGATCATCTGAAAGCACATATTCATTGAGTTACGAAATAGCAACAAAAATAGCTGTATGGTTGGGGGTGTGATTGGGGGGGGGGGGGTGGTTGTCATGGGGCGTTAGGAAGTTTGAGAACCACTATACTAGAGGAAGAACAAAGTCCTGAAGTGGTACGCCGAAGTTTACAGCCTGTGAAAGTTAATTATAATAAAAAGAGTTGTTTTAAAAAGTAAACAACTGACTACGTGATTAACCTTTAGAACCGGTTGTAAATCCTGGATAATTAGTCAGCATAAACAAAAATTTATTATAATATCAAAAATGTGGTTTTACGTTAAAAGGGCGACTGGCATACTGTGTTGTAGTTTACAGTCAGACTGCGATACCTGCACCTTTTAGACTAAAACATCTTATTTTCGCAAACTCCGGATTCGTGGTTTTTTAGGACATGCTTGTAGGAAGCAGTGGGTCTATTCTTTTTCGGAATCCAGTTGAAGACAACTTAATACAAATATTAAAAGGCGGCTATTAATGTTTGCCATATTATATGAAGAAGATGCTGAAGCCAGCTGTGATACCTGGACAAATGTATTGAAAAATTGGAGGAAGACAATGTAAGACATTCCTGACCTCCTTCTGTTGTGACACTGATAGGTGTGCACACCAACTGATATATGCTGGTAGAAACTGGGAGTTGTGCAGAGGCACGATCGCCCACGCCAGTCGGCAACAGGCTCGACAACACAAACATGAAGTAAATATTTTCTAGACAGAAAGGGGACCGAGTATAAGTTTAATAGAACAATAAAAATAACAACAACAATGTGCTGAATATTAAATAAATATAACCACTTCTTCTTTACGTCCCCTTTTACTGCTTCGAGTGTCGAAGGAGATATAAGGTCTTGCTTCGTGCTCTCCTGGCTGCTTCCACCATAGACACATCGTGGTGCTGTAGAGTTTCTCTAATGTTATCTTCCCATCTTGTCCTGTGTCTACCTCTTGCTCCACGTCCGTCTCCTCTTTTTGGTACATGCTTTGTATGGTATAGCATCAGAAGACATTATCTTCAAGTGGGCAAACCATTTTATTTGCTGTCTTTGTATGTATTTTATAATTTAGAAAATAACCACACATTTGAAATAAAATGAAATTGTGGCTCCTAGATTCTTGCGTACCTGGTCAGATGATGATGATGGTAATGATGATGATGATAAGGTGGCGCGACGACGATTAATATTAGACTTTCTTGGTAAAGTAGTAGTGGTAACTTAAACAACAATATCCTGTGTCAACCTATTCAAGTTTTAATTGGTTTTATATATTATATAAGATATATATATATATAGTATATATATATATATGTGCGTGTGTGTGCGAGGTGTGTGTGTGGCGTATTTGTGCGTGCGTGGTGTGTGTGTTGCGTGTGTGTGTGTGCGTGTGTGCGTGCGTGTGTGTGTTGTGGCGTGGTGTGTGTGTGCGTGTGTTGTGTGCGTGCGTGTGTGCGTGTGTGTGTGTGTGTGCGTGCTGTGCATGTAGTTTTGTCTATTCTAGTAGTGTATATTTATGTCTACTAATTACGTTTTGTAACGCAATATCGCATATCTTATGTATTAACTGTATAAGATTGTAGGACTGTCACATTCAGTGTCTTCAGTCGTGGTGAGATGTATAGTGCGGCAATCAACTTCATGGGTCAACCAGAAAGGAAATTATTTTTGGGGCTTTGTTATTTTAGGTCTGAGGGCTCTTCCTGAATGGGCCCTGCCCTCTCCCCCCCCCCACACACCAACACACGTCTAGTCCACCTCATGTAGGTCACCAAAACAATGGTTTATTAGCTTTAGTTTACAATTAGAGTAAGTTTGCACAATTGTGCTGAAAATATGAAGGCAGCTTACGATTGAGTAGTAGTAGTAGTAGTAGTAGTAGTAGTAGTAGTAGTAAGTAGTAGTAGTAGTAGTAAGTAGTAGGTATAGTAGTAGTAGTAGTAGTAGTAGTAATAGTAGTAATAATAATAGTAGTAGTAGTAGTAGTAGTAGTAGTAGTAGTAGTAGTAGTAGTAGTAGTAGTAGTAGTAGTAATAGTAGTAGTAGTAGTAGTAGTAATAGTAGTAGTAGTAGTTGTTGTTGTTGTTGTTGTTGTTGCTGTTGTTGTTTTTGTTTCTGTCGTAGAGGGAGTAGTATCCATTGTGGTGGGGAAAGGGGTGGGTGTTAATAGTAGTTGTAGTTTCAGTAATAATAGAGATGGTGTGGTGATAGTGATAGTTGTAGCAGTAGTAAGAGCTGTAATAACAACAGTAGTAGAGGTAGTTGTAATAGAACTATTAGTAGTAACAGTAGCAGCAGCATTAGCTGTAGCAGAAGTGGTGGTAGTAGTTTTAGTGGCAGCACCAGTAGTCGTAGTAGTAGCAGCAGCAGCAGCAGCAATTACAACAGCTGCAGTAGCAACACCTCTGTAATGGCGTAAATGATTCACACAAACCGTCAGCATATTTCGTTTGCAAACGAGGTCGTCGAGCCGCTCCCCTGCAACATTATCTGCAGCCATAACCTTAAAATGGGAAGCCCTTCATAGTTTCACCAAGCCCTGGCCACATTATCAGTCCAGGAGACTACCTTTACCCTTTTTACTGCTGAAGTCCTAATTGTGTGTGTTGAGGTATATTTGAGTCTCTCTCTCTCTCTCTCTCTCTCTCTCTTCATCTCTCTCTCTCTCTCTCTCTCTCTCTTTCTCTCTCGCTCTCTTCCTCCTCCACACACACACATATATGTAGGGAGAGAGATTATAGGGGAGGGTGGTATATTCATCATTTTTTGATCGTAAGACAGACAGGATCAAGAATATAAAAGTACTCCCTAACAATCTGCAACAAGAAGACAGAGATTATGATGCAAAGTGCTAAATGACAGACGTGCCGTTTTTCATTGATGATATATCATAATGGTTGGATAGGGAAGGCTGATCACTGAACGCTTTAGAAAAGTCAACTGTTTCTAGCAGCGCTTTGCTTGTGTTAATTTTCCCATTTCTGCGACGAAAAGTCCAAATATTTTTGTCGCCTAGTTCCGAAGTTTTGTGCTGAGTGTGGCACTGTGAGCTCTCTGAATTTTCATTTGGAATGGGTTTTTTTTTCCAGTAGCTGGGTCGACCTCTAAGCCTAGGTCCAGTTTTTGAAAGTAAATAATTACACCTTGATAGGGATTCAAAGTATGCCCCTTCCAGTGGGCTCATACACACACACATTCTCACCGACCCCCCCCCCCCCTTCCCCCACATACGCATAAATACATACCCCCACACATACGTATGCATACACTCATAGTCAAAACACATATATCGCAACTATGCTGCAAATAAATCAAGACGCAATTGCGCCCAAAACAAATCTGATGTATTCCTGCTCAGGGACAATTCTGACAAATAGACATTGTTGACCTTTGTTTTGTAATTCACTTGTGTCTCGTTGGGAGATGCCGTCTCAGTTTATCAAATGCTCCCTGCGTGGGTTCACATGCACGCATTGCGAGGTAAAGGGATGTCTCCTTCGAAGACAGAGTGTCCAAAGGGCGTAGAACCAACAGTTTGCATTCATGTAAGCCAAGTCTTAACATAGCCCTAGGAAATGTGTAAAATATAAGATACTAAAAGACTTGGAGAGAATGATGCAGCAACTCTGGGCGCTACTCGAGACTTGGGGGGGGGGGGTGGCAAGAGGAGTAGTTAACCACATGACGATGGGTACACTCAGTATGGGGACTTTTCGCTGGCTGTTGATGAGGGAGACTGAGCTTATTTGGGCTTGTCCTGAATGCTGTGCTGTGAAATCTTTACCCAGATGAACCCAGGTCTGTAAACGTATGTGCATACAAAACTCAAGTTCTGATTTAAACTCCAGAAGTGGACTCCGCAAGGAGTTTTGCATCCTGTCCTTGCTAAGAAAAAGAATAAACGTGAGAATGAGGAGAGACGGGAAAGAATAGAGCGCTAAGAGAGTGAGGAAGGTGGGATAGAGAAGTTGGGAAGAAGGTAAGAATAAATTAGGAGAGCGATAGAAGAGAGAGAAAGTGGAGGGAAAGAACTGAGAGAGAACAGGTTTCGATTTAATAGCGAATGCCTCTCTATGAGTGATGGCTCGAACTTTTTCTAGAGCCTCGATGTGAATTTTGTTCCCATGGCGAAATGCCGGTTAAAAAGATCGTGTGCCCATTGAGTTTCCCGTCTCCATTGCAACTGACCAGGTGTGTCGATATATTAAGGCGGTTTTTAGGGACAGATACCATAAGGCAGGAGGACTTTAGCAAACGTCGCTCTCATTACAGTCTGTGTGAAAGAAAACTCGATGCTTTGCTAGCTAATTTCGCGCAGTGGCGGTACCATAGCCAAGCGTGGTTATTGCTAGTTAAAATAAGCATCCTTCTTTGTGCACTTTCCTACACAATGTATCACTATCATGTGCTCATATCCATATTGGTAGGCTCCTGCCCCTCTTTTCTGGTACCAAGCCTTCAGCTATTGTTGCAATCCGCCCTGGCGTTTGATATGGCCAAAATATTTCAGTTTCTGAGACAAGATGCTGTTTACTAGCCAATCTTTCCTTGAATTTTCAGAACTGCGAGATAGTCCCACGACTCCCTACGTCTGTTGCTACAGGAAAGACAGATGCCAGTTCAGAATTCACATTTGTATAATTGACGTAAACAACCCTGGGAGATCGTGGCAAGCGCGAGGGTTGCCCATATTGGCATTTTTGATGCCAGATTTCACAATTTTGGCATATTTGAAATTGAACTGGCATAAGATAATGACTGGCATATTTGGGTTTTTCCTAGCATTTCCTATCAAGATGTGCTCACATTTTCTTCATGGTTCATCCGTTAGAAACACGCAGATTTACTTGAAGCAGTGTAGACCTACAGTTAATATCTTTAATTCAGTTTGACTTTGTTGTGATGTCCTGGTACGGACTAATGGAAATTTGTGCCATTTTTTATTGTATTAGCATCAACATATGATCGTGACTTCGATAAACCAATGCCCTCTTTAATTTATGTTAATCTACTAGAATAAATACGGGATATAAAACCGAAACCCACCACTGATACCAAGTGATTCAGACTGTTCAGAAACTACTTGAGGACAGAAAATAGATAGGATATAGACCTAGTTCTATCTGTGATAGTTTTTATTACTTCTACCAAAAAATAGAAAGCATCTTATGACAGCAATCGCAAGTATAATAGTATTAATAGTAATTTGGAGAAAACATAATCATGGCTCAAAAGATCTTCAGACGGATCAGAGGCAGCATATTGTAAACTGTGTCAGTGCACTGTTGCACCAAGATTTAGTAGCATTTCAAATCATGAAAAATCCGAAAAACACAGAATGAAAACTCCGTCAAAAAGCCAGTCACAGCTTATTATTACAACAATAACTCTTAGGCAAAGTAATGATAAAGTTGAAGCAGAGTTGCAACTTGCTGTATGCATGACCTGCCATTGTTCCATACGCGCATTTGATCATCTAAGTGAAATCATAAGAGCGCATGGTCAGGGAAGTACACTGGAGCACATACAGTTGCATAGAACTAAATGTTTATGCTCAATACGAAATATTATATCTCCTGCACTTAAGTATGACCTTAGTGATGATTTTCGGAACAAGAAATATGCCATCATTATAGATGAGTCTACTGACGTTTCCACTCAAAAGTACTTGTGCATTATCATCCTCATCATCAGCAGGTGCCTTGCCGACTGGCGTGGGCGATCATGCCTCTCCATAATCTGCGATCTCCTGCAGCATGTATCAGTTCGTGTGCCGACACACCTCCATGCCATGCAACAAGACTGTCAAGCATCTTCTCTCGTTGTCTTCCTCTATCTCTCCTTCCACATATCTTTCCAGTGGTCACAACATGTTCTATTTTCCCTCTTCTCATAACATGGCCGAAAAATGATGACTGTCTCCTTCTGATGTCTGTGATAAGTTGTCTTCGGGCTCCCGCCTCTTTCAAAACCTCTTGGTTGCTCTTTTTGGCTGTCCAAGGTATTCTAAGCATTCTTCTGTAAAACCACATCTCCGAGGCCTCCAGAAATTGTTTGGCCTGCCTACCGATTGTCCAGGATTCACATCCATATGTTAAAACTGGATGTATATAGCAAGCAAGAATTCTTGTTCTAACTCTCAATGACAAGGATATATTGCACAAGATGTTTTTCATTTTTTTTAAATGCAGTTTTTTGCCTGTCCTATTCTATTTCTTATCTTAGTCATGCATCTTCCATCTGATGTTATCCATGTGCCCAGATACTTCAATTTCTGTACTTGTCCTAAAATAACACCAGTGTGCATTATAGTTAGTTTTTTCAGTGACAGGTAAAATGAAATATTTACTGGATTTTTTACTTTAATTTCATTGCAAGTGGCTACAGGAGAAAACTTATTTAATTTGATTGATAAGGAAATCAAAAGGTGTGGTCAGAGTCTTACAAATTGCATTGGTTTTGCGTCAGATGGCGCTTCAAACATGGTCGGGTGCAAGAACTCTGTATGGTCCAGAATTAAAGATGTGTCTTCTTTTTGTGTACAGCTCAGATGTATCTGCCATTCACTAGCACTCTGCATTTGTAGTGCAATTGCCAAGCTGCCATCAAATATTGGTTTCTTACTGTCAGAAATACCTCAGTGGTTTCGTCATAGTGATTTAAGACGAGAAGCCTATACAGAACTGTTTAGAGTGATGAACACATCTACGGAGTTTGAATCAGAACGAACTGCTCCTCTTCCATTTGAGAAACTGTCATCTACTAGGTGGCTTGTGCGTGGAAAGATTATGTTCAATATGTTGGTGAACTGGGAAGAACTGAAAGCTTATTTCACATGTGCTGAATTAGCACAGACAACGTTTGACACAAAATATAAAGTAAGATTGTTAAAGGAAATGCTGTTGGATCCCAATAATTATTTGTACTTTGTGTTTGCGACACCAATTGTACAAGAATTTGAAAGACTGAACAGTCTTTTCAACAAATAAAAGCTGATCCTCATGAACTACACCAAGAATTATCCATGCACCAGAAAAGTCTTAAGAACAGACTGTGAGACGTCAATGAGCAGAAAAACAAATATTCATCACGTTGACTTTGGTATTAAATTCCTAACGGAATGTAATGCGTTCCTAGAGAAGAACTGAAGCTGAGATAGAAATAAACAATGTTAAAGAAAGATACATGACAGTGCTAGAGGAAGCTCGCAATCAAATTACGTGTAGACTACCCACCGAGAATATATTTCAAAATCTGTCAAAATTGAGCCCTTTGGCAGTTTTAAATCAAGTATCAAGGACAGTTTTCAGAGCTACCATTTTTACACCTGGCAGAAAACAACATCAGTATTATAGAAGAACAGTACAGAAAACTGATTGTTGTCAACTGGAAAGAAGAAGCTACATTTAAGAAGGATGGACTTCCTACAAACAGGGAAGATTTTTGGATAGGCGTACTTCGACACCAGGCATTTAAAGAGTTGGCCACTTTCGCCCTTACTTGCTTAATAATGCCAGTTAGCAATACTGTAGCTTAGAGAATATTCTCTCTTGTTACTTCAGCTAAATCAAAAGCAAGAAACAAAATACAACTGGATTTTCTTGATGCAGTTGTCAGAATTAGAGCAGAACTATTGACATCAAAGAAATGTTGCAAAGACTTCATACCATGTAAGAAAATGCTTAAAAATTTTACATCCGAAAAGGTTTATGCTGCATCTTCCACTGGTTCCAGTGAGGATGACAGTAAAGAATTTAATCTATAGCTTTTGATGTGAAGTGAGTACAATGTTTGGCAATTTTCTGGCATATTTTGGGTTTTGGTTTGGCATAAAATGAAGTTTTTTATCTGGCAACCCTGGCTGTGTGTGCTGAATGTGTGTAATGTATAATGTTGCTATTTTCACACAGGATTCCCTGTAGAAGAATGTGAGGGAGAAACCTCGAGACACGACAGAAAAACGGGACAACGCAAATACTCGTAGAAACACGAGGTACTCGAGCAGAGTAGACGAGCATGTGAAGCCACGTGGAACCCAGCACAAGGTTATAAGATTCGACAAAGGTCTAATCAGAATCAGACAGTATGTGTTTGCCAGCTGGAGCGAAAGTATGTATTTGAGGTTCAGCGTGAATGTAACAGTGTATTTGGCGACGTAAGGAGTGCTGTTCTGAGAAAAGACAACAAGATCACAGCCTGATGACGATCTTATCCGAAGTGGCATTCAACCAGTTTCCGATTGCTCAAAAAGTCGAACCACCATGTTAGAACGAGCAACAATGGCGTGTATTCTGAATGTAAGGAAAGAGCACTGGGAGATATTGAGTGCGAACGAGAGAATGCTCCATGATGATGCCTGAACAATGTCATATTCTAATGCTGGACTTGTTAGTTCGTAGTGGACACTGGCTGGACAAATGGTATGTGAAATTGTAATAAAGTAAATTATTGAGATATCGTCTTCTTGTACCACCTGTGTCTACTTAGAGTTTCAATCATGTCTTCAACAAGAACAAAGCCCTAGAAACCAGCTAAGACACGGAGGAGACAAAATCACTTAATGACTGCGGCTCATTTCATAGGTGGAGTATAACTATTTATTATCGTCGTCAATTAATAAGTCATCTTTAGAACGTCGCTCTCGTTAGGGCACTCCCGAAAGTCTCCCTATATCTAGCTAATTCTCCAGCATTACCTGCTTTCCACATTCGTGGAGGTCTTCTTCTGCTTCGTTTTCCAGAAACTTAACCCTCCATCACCGTTCTCTCCAGACCTCTATCTGGAAACTCAACCCTCCATCACCGTTCTCTCCAGACCTCTATCTGGAAACTCAACCCTCCATCACCGTTCTCTCCAGACCTCTATCTGGAAACTCAACCCTCCATCACCATTCTCTCCAGACCTCTATCTGGAAACTTAACCCTCCATCACCATTCTCTCTCCAGACCTCTATCTGGAAACTCAACCCTTCATCACCGTTCTCTCTCCAGACCTCTATCTGGAAACTTAACCCCCCATCACCGTTCTCTCCAGACCTCTATCTGGAAACTGAACCCTCCATCACCATTCTCTCTCCAGACCTCTATCCAGAAACTTAACCCTCCATCACCACTCCCTCCAGACCTCTATGACGATTGACATGGCCAAAATCCATCAGCTTTCGGGACAGGATGCTGTTTAGGAGCCAATTCTCCTCGATGATCAGATCATAACTGACCAGTCAACAGTATCTGGTACCCCGAAGATACATGATGATGATGACTTCAGCTCTCATGTCGACTCAGCCTCAGGTGGATACCATAAAATGTCACAGGAAGTAAAGAAGGCCGGCTTGATGTTAGACGTGTATGTGTACGTGTAGAACACACTATAAATTCAAATATTATATATAATAAACAAACAGACAATGCATTGATCGGCACTCATAAAAAAAGAAGTAGAAAGATCAAAGGACACACTAGGCAACACTAAAATCGAAAGCTATAGTTCAGCCACGTATGCGAACTGTATCTGCACTCCATTTAAAAAAATTTTTTTACGAACCTCATTGTGCCTGGGGCACCGTTTTACCAACTTCATCACGCCCCAGTTACTGTGTTATGTTAACACACACGCACACACACACACACACACACACACACACAGATATATATATATATATATATATATATATATATATATATATATATATATATATTATATATATATATATATATATATTATTCACACACTTGCGATAGCGCACGCTCGCTCGCGTGCGCATACACACACACATATTCACATATCATATACACACATCACGTACACAAATTGATGTAAAATAGACCAGTAACCGAAGCATAAAATATGACAGGTTGCTGACCTGATTGTTGGGTCGGTTAATTCACACACACACACACTCACACACACACACATACGTGCACGCACGCACGCACATGCATTGACCTATAAAACTACTTTCCTGAAAGGTGCCAAGTTATGGTTGGCGGGTTTCACATTGTTCATCAACTTAACTGTGGCAGAATATCCTCCTCGACCTACTTAAGCAGGTCAGGAGTGGCTGTCCGATGGTTAGAAGCGCTAGGGTTTTATGCACGAGAATCAGGTTCAAATTCTCGGTAAAGGTGATGATTTTATTCTGTCGGGGTCAAAATCTTAACTTGCACAGTTCGCGGCGACAGCACGAGCCATGCGACCCTAAATCCTCAGGCTTACTCACATCCGTTCCCAAAAGGTACCAGATCCCCTTGTGACTCTTCGTAGCGTCATTATAATAAGACTGTGATGATCTATTTGCGCCTTCGCAATATTCACTCTCTCCCAGGGGACCCTTAAAACATCTAGCTGGGCATTCATCAATTCACTACCAAGTTGTGCAGTTGTGCAGAACCAGCTAGTCTATCTGTCTGTTCGTTTCCCAACACACAGGCATTTCTTGCAGGAAATATCCACAGCACGCTAACTACCAGCAGTAGGTGGCTTGCAGGTTAGTGAACCTATTTCACTCTACTTGTCAGTACCATGGTTCAATTTGCCGACCGGCGGTTTAGGAAAAGACTGTTCTCATGCTTGTTCAAGATGGGGAGGGGATTCTGTTTCCTTCTTTCTAAAACAGCTGGTAGAGAGAAGGTGGGTCTAGTCCATCCCAAAAGTCGTGACCAACTTTAACCATTCGTAACTCATCAAGCACTCTGTATACATTGTTAAAATGTAGCATGCAGTCTGTTAATGATCATGTCCTTGAATGAATTAATAATTAAACTGAACAAACTTCTAGTTTTTAATCTTCTTGTTTAGGGTATTTGCATCAACAAATAGATACTGATACAAAGCAAACAACGTTCATGTTTATTGTTAATGGAGTGATATAAATTTTGCTAAACATCAAATTGCATGTTTTATACAAAATCCGTGCAAGAAACCAAAATACTTATTTTGAACAGTAAATTGAAACGTCATTTATTGTCATAATCTCTTTTATATAATTGTAATTCCTTTCATAGGCGTATCGCTCTCAGGTGGTCAGTCTTCTGCATTAGCCTGCTGTGAGTTATATTAACAAAGTATTTTATTGTATGCAGGATATGCTATCAAAATAATCACCATGCATCGCTGCCTTCTGTTTCGTGTCTTTTTCTTCTTATAGTTCACGCTGTGTGGTGTTGGTGGTTGTATCTATCCACAGCTATCTATCTCGTGTACATTCAGTCATTTCTGACACAGATGATCTTCCACTCCATGATGTCAAACTGTCCAAAATCTTCTTCCTCGGTCTCCCTCTCTTTCCCTCTCTTCCCCTTCAACTTTCCTATCGCCCCGACGTACTTAATTTTATCCTCATGATATGACCAAAGAATGTAGACAGTCTCCTTTTAAAGTCAGTTCATTTCGTGAGTCTTTTTTTTTTTTTACGATAACTTCCTTATTCTTTATATCGGTCCAGGCTACTACTTGTCCATAAAATCACATCTCTGGTACCTGTCTTAGGATAGATGTCTTCTTAAATCAAGCAGCTGATGTGCGTAGACAGTGACAAGGGCCCACTCGACACACACACGCACATACACACGCTCCAAACTCACACCTCTACAAAAATGGCTAAATGCACATAATTACCTGTAAATTTTATATATTCAAAGCCAAAGATGTTTATCACCTGATCTTAAAACATGTCCGCTTGGAGAAAATATGACTGCGGTGGTTGGGAATCGCAGGTAGAGATTACTGCATAAATCTGTCTAGGAGGTCATTGCCTAGACGAGGCCAGGTTGTTGTTGTCCCCGGTTGCTAATTTTGTTGTTGTTAACGGCGTTGTTGCCACTGTTGCTTGTGTCGCCGTTGTGATTTATTGCGTTTGTTGTTATCATTCTTGTCACTGTGGTTGTTACTACTGTTGTTGCTTTCTTCTTGCAGTTGTTACAACTTGTGCTATTGTTTATGTTGTTGTTGCTATTTGTCACATACCAGCAGAACACCCCTAGGCGGTTTGACTCACTCACATCTTGCTCACGGCTATTTAAATTAGCTTTTATTTTTTTTTTAAATCTTGGACTTTCTTTCATAAATAGTCCTTCTTTTGTATTTATATGCCAAAATATTGGTATCATGATTACATTCGATCTTTATTCTACTGGGAGTGTTTTACGATATAAATTCACTCATTGGTAAGTGATTTCTAAGTCCATTGAAGCCAAATTCCTTGGCCGAACCACCGCCACTTTTGATGGAAGGAATCTTCCCGCTTCTGATTCAGGCGGATTTGAACTGATAGATTCATTCGTGGCTCATCCTCTAGATCATGTAAGCGGGTTTTGCCTTTGTCTTTCAAGTCTTTCAGTACCTTTGAAAGTCTCTGTTTCACTTGGAAACTTAAAATGAGCATGGGTAAGTACATTGTAGATTAATATAATTGTGTAGCTTGATTTGTCATCGTTATTCATTTTTGCTCTGAGAGTCTTTACCTGTGTTGTATCTATTACATAATGTATAATTATTCTGGATTCAAATTTGTCAGTGTCCAATCTTTTCCAGTTCTCTTAGGTTAGATTGTTTGTGAGTGTGGTGTTGTTTGGTCAGATCTCATTACTGTGATATTTGTTGACTATGATAGGTTTGCTATCTAGTCTTAGGGCTTCTAAGCACTGAGGAAGTCAGGCCAAGTTGTGACCCTGAATATTTGTTATTGCAGTTGGAATCATAATTTGAGTCGCCTCACCCATGAAGTGATGTTGGATTGGATGGTCGTTGGAGCTATGGAGTACCTTCTAGACCAATGCGAGCCACAATCTAACATTTGGTCACTTGAAAGTGTCTGAATACTAGTAAAAACCCTACTAAAGAATGCAACAGATGAGTCATGTGAGACTACTCTTGGTGTCATTCTTCTTCTTCATGCTCACCGGCTGTACACTCCAGTGGAAAGTTTTGTTTTGTCCACTTCTGTATTTTAAACCTGTTCCAAAACTTAAGATTTGTGTGCACATCCGTTTTACAGATCTAGCTTATTTGTATGAAGAATGCCGGTTTCTCGCCTCTCAAGCAGATGCACTCCGACTTTGAAAGAAACATGCATAATTAGTCTACTCATACGAAACGCTTAGTAAGGAGCCAATGTGTCTATTCTCTGCCCCCCGCCCCCCACCCCACCCCCTTTTCCCCTCGCCTACACAATGAGACCTTAGAACCCATACTAGCCATTGCTACTGTTATATTGTTGGTACTGCTTTGTTGTTATTCTTGTTGCTATTCCAATTAATGTAGCTATCATTCATTTTTATCCTTTTTTTTTCCATTGCTGTTGTTCCTGAGGTTGTTAATTATTTGGAAGACTTAGTTCGATTTGCTTTTGTTGCTGCTAAAGGCTTTTGCCAGAAAACGGTTAGGAATCCAATTTCGCTACAGGAAAGATCAAAGGGATGAGACGTTTCGTTAGAAATAAATAGCTAAAACTCAAAGTCCAGCGCCATGTCCACATTGCAAGAGACAAGATCGTCGCCATTAGGCAATTGTTTTAAGCCCAGGGCCATCAAGAAGCGCAAGCCTTGTCTAAGTGCGCAATAATATTAGTAATTATTATTTGTTGAATGATAAACAAAAAAAGGCCTATACAAATAATAATATAACTGAATCTAATAAGAAATGTTTAAAAAAAAAAAACGGAAATAGAAATAGAGATGGATTATGTATGGTAAGCGGGGCCACTTAGCCACAGTCGGTACCGGGAGCAAGGGCTTGTTCACTTAAAAACTACTGTGCATGAATCAGCCCACTTAAGCCTTCACATTAGAATTATGTTGTTTTTTTATTTTATTTTAGGTAAAGGGGGGAAGGGGGGGGGGGGTCAAGTAGCCTAAGCCTATAGGTTTGGAACCCCCTGGTATAAGGGACTGCTTCTTCATCTTCCTGCCAGTGGTTTTCAAGTGTGAAGGTCACAGGCGTCTATGAAGTCTGTGGTGTGACGCACCCCGTCCCCCCCCTCCCCCCGTTCATAGACCTTGGTTCTCATGGAAATGCCAACATGCCAAAACTGGGATCTCTCTAAGGCATATGGAGAGATCATGTCTAAAGCACATGGTCAGTATTCTATGGTGCCTGTCCACATGGGGAAGGTTCTGCATCCCTGATCTTTCATTTCTTCTACTCATGGCCGCAGAGTCTACTGTGTCCAGTAGGCAGTTCAAATATAATAGTCTCAGTTTTCGTTTGTCAGGGTGGGTTGATTGGGTCTTTAGGATTGTGCCATTAATGGGGAGCGGGTCTTTAGGATTGTGCCATTTTTGGGGAGAGGGTCTTTATGATTGTGCCATTAATGGGGAGCAAGTCTTTAGAATTGTGCCATTAATGGGGAGCGGGTCTTTAGGATTGTGCCAATAATGGGGAGCGGGTCTTTAGGATTGTGCCATTAATGGGGAGCGGGTCTTTAGGATTGTGCCATTAATTGGGAGCGGGTCTTTAGGATTGTGCCATTAATGGGGAGCGGGTCTTTAGGATTGTGCCATTAATGGGGAGCGGGGGTCTTTAGGATTGTTGCCATTTTTGGGGAGAGGGTCTTTATGATTGTGCCATTAATGGGGAGCAAGTCTTTAGAATTGTGCCATTAATGGGGAGAGGGTCTTTAGGATTGTGCCAATAATGGGGAGCGGGTCTTTAGGATTGTGCCATTAATGGGGAGCGGGTCTCTAGGATTGTGCCATTAATGGGGAGCGGGTCTTTAGGATTGTGCCATTAATTGGAAGCGGGTCTTTAGGATTGTGCCATTAATGGGGAGCGGGTCTTTAGGATTGTGCCATTAATGGGGAGCGGGTCTTTAGGATTGTGCCATTAATGGGGAGCGGGTCTTTACGATTGTGCCAATAATGGGGAGCGGGTCTTTAGGATTGTGCCATTAATGGGGAGCGGGTCTTTAGGATTGTGCCATTAATGGGGAGCGGGTCTTTAGGATTGTGCCATTAATGGGGAGCGGGTCTTTAGGATTGTGCCATTAATGGGGAGCGGGTCTTTAGGATTGTGCCATTTTTGGGGAGAGGGTCTTTATGATTGTGCCATTAATGGGGAGCAAGTCTTTAGAATTGTGCCATTAATGGGGAGAGGGTCTTTAGGATTGTGCCAATAATGGGGAGCGGGTCTTTAGGATTGTGCCATTAATGGGGAGCGGGTCTCTAGGATTGTGCCATTAATGGGGAGCGGGTCTTTAGGATTGTGCCATTAATTGGAAGCGGGTCTTTAGGATTGTGCCATTAATGGGGAGCGGGTCTTTAGGATTGTGCCATTAATGGGGAGCGGGTCTTTAGGATTGTGCCATTAATGGGGAGCGGGTCTTTAGGATTGTGCCATTAATGGGGAGCGGGTCTTTAGGATTGTGCCATTAATGGGGAGCGAGTCTTTAGGATTGTGCCATTAATGGGGAGCGGGTCTTTAGGATTTGCCATTTTTGGGGAGAGGGTCTTTATGATTGTGCCATTAATGGGGAGCAAGTCTTTAGAATTGTGCCATTAATGGGGAGAGGGTCTTTAGGATTGTGCCATTAATGGGGAGCGGGTCTTTAGGATTGTGCCATTATTGGGGAGCGGGTCTTTAGGATTGTGTCATTAATGGGGAGCGTGTCTATTGGACTGTGCCATTAATGGGGAGCGGGTTTTTAGGATTGTGCCATTAATGGGGAGCGGGTCTTTAGGATTGTGTCATTAATGGGGAGCAAGTCTTTAGAATTGTGCCATTAATGGGAAGCGGGTCTTTAGGATTGTGCCATTAATGGCGAGCGGGTCTTTAGGATTGTGCCATTAATGGCGAGCGGGTCTTTAGGATTGTGCCATTAATGGCGAGCGGGTCTTTAGGATTGTGCCATTAATGGGAAACGTCCTAATTGGTTCTGAGGGCTGTCTTGCTCTTGGTTTTATTTCTAACATAAATGCGTCGTGTATCTGGCTGTTGAAAAGGCGAACAAATGCAATGGTATGGACATGTAATCAGATCTAACAGCCTCTCAAAAACAATACTACAGGGATCAGTAGAGGAAAAGAGGCAGACCAAGAAAGACATGGTTACAGAACCTGACTGACTGGACAGACCTCAGACATGCATCCATGAAGTCCATCGCAACTGACCGCCGAGGGTGGAGAGAGCTGATCAGACAGTCAGAAACTGGTGACCCAACGACACGTAGTGTTACAGGATGATGATGGTAATCTGGCTATTCAATATGACCTCCAATTTCTGCCAAGCAGTCTGCTCTTTCATTTCCACTGGAACAAAGTTGGGTTGGTTGGCTAACCCATTTGATCTAGCATAGATCCAAGCTTGTTTAATTGTAGTTTCCTATCATTTTGAATTAGCGGTACTAAGGGATGGCTACTTACTATACATACATACACACACATATATATATATTTATAAAAAACACCGCAACAATTTACAAACACAGCAGTCAGTAATGTTTTGTCTATAATGCGACGAACATTCAAGAATTCGAGAAAGAGATTTGATTGGTAGGTTCCATTGTGTACACATTACACACACACACACACAACAGTGGGAACCCCTTGAGGCCAATGAAACAGTATATATATATATATATATATATATATATATATATATATATATATATATATATATATATATATATATAAGCATAGTCGAATAAAACGAGTAAAAACATATTATTTGAAGCTGTTTCAGGACAGAAGAAAAGAAAAGTCTAACTGTGATGGTTTCAATCTTACCTTGTAATCAAAGGAGAAAATCTCATCATCTGGTACAACGGCCACCTGGGGAAGAGTACATCAAACAACAAGTGTTCATTTGTAGCTTTTTATTAGCTAGTATTTTTTGCTGAGCTTGCGAAGTATTTCCTTTTAAATATTTCCTAAGTGTTTGTGTGTATGTTCATTTTTGTGTGTGTGTGTGTGTGTTTTTTTTTTTCCTCCCCTTTTCTGGTTTTTTATATATTTTTCCCTAGCTTGTCTTTTTTTTTGGGGGGGGGGGGGGGGGTGGAGTGGATGGGAGGGGGAGTATGAATTTAGTTTTTCTGTGTTCAACTGTTGGTTGTGTAGTTTTAGGCTTTTAAACTTTTTGCTTTTTCGTTTTTTGGATCTTTAGTTGTTGGACGTTTAATTTTTTTATTTTTTTTAGGGGGGGGGGGGGGGGGGGGGGTTCGGTTTCTAACCAAGAGTCACTTTCTCTGTACATATTTACACATTCACCTCTTCTAGTGCTGCAATATCTACGAGGAATGAGGGAGAGAGGACAACATAGTAGAACACGACGCCATAAACGTGACAGTAAAAGCCAATGTAAGTCAGAACGAACTGGCAAGAGTCATCTGGAACATTCAACAGGGAGGCCCAGTCAGTCCTGAAGAAAGTAATATATTATGCTGCCGTGATCGCACTTCTGGAAACGCGACTGAACTCGGAGGAAGCTCTGAATGTCTCAGGTTGTCAAACTAACTACAACATTGAATAGCTAGGCCTGACAATCCTAGTCAGGTCTCAATTGTAGATACAAGTGGGTAGAACATTGGCTTTTACAACAGCGAAATTCAGCTGCCGACGGTGGTGGTAGACGGACGGAAGCAAACCTTTCACGCTAACTAACATTGGATGTCAGCGAGACAGGTCACACAGAACACCGCTAGCGACCCCTGTGGGGGACACATAAAGTCGCAGAAGTCTGGACAAAGAAAATAAGTGTCACCACAAGACTGGTAGAAATGCAGAATGTCTTTGAATTCCTCTGATGCTCAGAGGGGGATAACATTAAACACGGAAAAGATAGACCCGCTGAACACTTTAAACAACTTGAAAAGGAGTTTTAGCAAACGAGGTGGGGAACATATTTGTCAAGAAAAAGATTACGAAAAATCTCTCAGAAAATGATGGCTGTTCCGCCGCAAGAAGAACCAGGGCAAACATATTTCTGGTATTCGTGGGCTAATGAAGAACAACGGGGTGGTGTTACAGTCAGATGAAGACGAGGGTGAGGCTATCCTGCACAGATTTCACCTGCAGACAGAAAAAACAGACAAAAACGAGAGGAAGCAGATGAAACAGAGAGTACCCGATATCCACATGGCTACAATGGAGGAAGACAGTATATACATTTCGACTGCATCTCGACAAAAGACCCGTCCAGACACAGGTCCAGGGCCTGATAGTATTAGATACAGCGACTTCAAAAGTCTCGAGGAGACAGATATGGATGCTATTATTTATTTCTAAGTAATCAGCTCACCTAGCAATAGGTGTTTCGTCCTTTTTAGGACGAAATTTTTCTTATTTCAAGCCCCACCCTGGCTTTTGCCAGGGCCGCAATATAGGCAGGCCATAAATATGGCAAATTGTCTGAACGCAGTTTCTGGGACCTCTCCACGGCGATCCTCATCCACGTGGTGGCACATTGTGTCATCGGGTGTTTATCGCTTGTGTGATGTCCTAGTGGGGTAGAAAGTCAGTCAGTCAGTCAGATATGGATGAACTATCCATGATATTAAACAACAACATGAATACCGGCATTATCCCTGATGACTGGCTTCATTCTCACTTCTCGTTATGCCTAGTGGCACATTGGGCTTAAGAGAGGACTTTTCATGCTTTCCTGTCCTGTGCAATCTTCAGTGCAGTTTTCCATGTCAGAGATGCCGCACTCAGGTCACTTTCCATCGTTCGTCTCCAAGTTGTTTTTGGGCGCCCCTGTTTTCTCTTTCCCTCTGGTGTCCATGTGAGAGCTGTTTTGGCAGGTATATCAGCATTCATTCTCATAACGTGGCCAAGCCATTTCCATCTTCTCTTGGATATCATACCGTCTAAAGTTTCTTGGTTTGTGACTTGAAGTATTTTAGTGTTTTCCCATCATGGGCTTCCTTTCGGCTTTCACCCATGTTGTTCATGTTGACAGAGGGACTCTGTCCCAAGACCGCGGACGTTTAGAACACTTATTTCCTCTTGAAGTTTCAGTAACGCTGTAGGTTTTTTTACAGGGCAGAGCTGTCAACACTGAGCCCAACCCCCGAGCCTGGAGGACCGGGAGGCCATCTTTAGTCTGGCCCCTCACCAATGACTTGTCCGGCTTGGGTGACCCTACCAGGAACATACGTTCCCGCCGGCAAAGCTCATTAGATCATTGAGGCTCTCAAGCTCCCCCACCACTACAAGGTAATGGCCTCTGGGGGAAGGGGTTTGAGGTAGCTTTATAGCTACCTCAAACCCCTTCCTAAGCATGTGGTCCGTGACAATCCCCATTTGGAACATTGTGGCCCCTAAGTAGACAGTTGAATAGCCCTGGTATTTGGGATGACTCTCCTCCCCAATAATTGTTAGCGGGTGAGCGCTTCCCTCCTTCCCTTCCCATAAAATGTGTTAGGGCCCTAATGCCCCCCCCCCTTTTTTTTTCGTCCTCCTCCCCTCCCACCCCCACCCCCCCCCCTCACCAGCAACAACTACACCAGCCTTTACACGCGAGAAGCCTTTCGGGCAAATGAGGTTAGACTCATATTTGTATAAACCAATTATCCTCGATAGGTGATTCGCTCGACATCACACCGACCGCTTTTACTTCCCATGACTTCACCTGGTACCAATTGCTATCTGGGTGGATCTGGCAGCCAAGGTCATGCTTGAAAAAAGAAATGTTGGCATCGTGCGGATTTGAACCAAAGACCCTCAGACCGCACGCGATCGTCAGTTTAGCCACTACACCACGGTGGCTCCCAGTTGACCAGGAGGCAGACCAAGAATACGGTGGAGAGATATTGTACATACAACCCTACATACACTTGGTGTCATCAACTGGAAACAGAGGGCCAATCACAAATGTAAAGGGGAATGAGGAATATCTGCAGCGATAATTCTGAAAGGTTCGGTATGCGGAAGAAGAAGATAAACAACTAAGA
Source organism: Candidula unifasciata (assembly GCA_905116865.2). NCBI lineage: Eukaryota > Metazoa > Mollusca > Gastropoda > Stylommatophora > Geomitridae > Candidula > Candidula unifasciata. The sequence continues at coordinate 154,405 of CAJHNH020001357.1, read as the reverse complement.
GAGCCGTATCTTTGACTGGCAATTGAACACCACACATCAACTGTCAGACATTAGGAACAAGTAAAAAGCCGTTTGCGTGCCACTGTCGAACTGGACAAAGGTTGCCAAACAAAATATTTGTATAGCAGAGTTTGACATTTCCCCCTGTCAATTTAAATTTGGCAGACCTTGGAATAAGAGCTTTTTTTTTCTGGCCAACACAGATTCGAACCCACAACGATTGGGCTGGTAGGCAGGAGTCTAGCCACTCTACTACTGCTGTTAATTAAACAGACATACTTGGAGTTATACCCAAGCCAATTTCCAGACAGTTTAAGTTGCTGTATAAAAACTTGGAGAAGAAACAAAGTTTTACCTGCACTGGCCCGTTAGGTAATTTTTGTGCCAACTGGTAAGCTGCTCTTTTTTCCTCCAACACTTGCTTCCTTTGGTCTGGAAACTCGTCAAACTGTGGCAGGGTAGTGTCCAATAGCACAATATTATAATGAACATTGGTCTTGATCCATCGGAATATCGGAAAAACAAAATTCTCCCCACTAGCCTTGTTTTCCACCTCAATCCTGTCCACAAACCAATCACTGGCACATCCTGTCCCGTCCTGCCACAACTCAATCCGCTTTATTTTAATGGGCTGGTGTAAAGATGCAGTAACTTTTGGTGTTACTGCAAAAGTATCCACACTTCCACGTTCACAGTCGTTGCGAAGTGTGTTATTTAGAAGGATTGGTGGTGTTGTGTTGTTCTGGTCATCGTGTAGGATGACATAAGCTGAGGCATCAGTTCCGGCACCTTTTTTGTCTCCTGTGTAGACACGGACAGTAAGGTTCTTGTTGGTGTTTCCCATGTTCAATTCGAGACAAAAGTTCACACTGTCGGCTTTCACAAACAGTTCAGTCTGGCACTGTACATAAAATGTTCAGCCTAATAGTAGGCACAGGTTCGGACTGGTAGACAAACAAAACTGTAACCTTTGCAGTGTTCACAAGATGTTCAATCTCGCAGTAAACTCACAACTTTCTACATCTGAGGTGTATACAGAATGTTCTATATATGCAGTGTACACTACACAGAAAGTTCAAACTTGTAGTGTATACAAAATATTCAGTACTGCAGTATACACAAAATGGTTATTCACTCCGTGTACAAAAAAAGTTCAAAATCACAGTGTACACTAATTGTTCACACCCTCAGTGTACACAGAATGTTCACACTCGTAGTATACACACAAAAGTTTAACCTCAAGCACAAACGTCTGCTCCGCAGTATATTGAAATCCGACTGAATGGTGTTTTAGAAAAAAAAAGGTTATATTAGTTTCTGACTGATTCGGGTGAAATAGGTTACTATTTCAAGGCATACAGTAGCAACACGTAGCTCGTGGTAACGTGACCATGCGTAAACAACGGTTGGCCTTAATATGTTGGCCTCTGGTGTTCGCGCACAACAATGCGTGCGATGAAATGGGCGTTGGTTTTGGATGACTTTGACCAATGAAATTTCTACAGTGCAGCAGTCTTGTTTCCGTAGTTGTTTATATCCCAGGGATTCTCCAATGTATCACCAATTTAATTAAATACGTGTTTCGTCCTTTTTAGGTCGAAATGTTTGTTATTCGAAGCCCCACCCTGGCTTCTGCCAGGGGCCGCAATATAGGCAGGCCATAAATATGGCCAATTGTCTGAACGCTGTTTCTGGGACCTCTCCACGGCGATCCTCATCCACATGGTGGCACTTTGTGTCATCGGGTGTTTATCGCTTGTGTGATGTCCTGGTGGGGTAGAAAGTCAGTCGACTGTATCACAACGTGCTCGAGCTTTTGTTTTTTCTTTTTCTCAAAAGGACAAAAGGACACTGTACCACCATCGTCGCCATTCACCGTCCTTTTTAGGATACAATTTTTCGTTATTTGAAGCCCCACCCTGGCTCTTGCCGGGGGCCGCAATATAGCCAGGACATAAATATGACCTAATGGCTCAACGTGGTTTCTGGGACCTCTCTACGGGTGATCCTCATCCACATGGTGGCATATTGTGTCATCGGGTGTTTATCGCTTGTCCTGGTGGGGTAGAAAGTCAGTCAGTCACTGTTTCACCTTTTATTATAAGTTATTCCCAATTTGTCCCCAGTTTTATTACCAATTAGCAATTTTTAGCTGATTTGAAACCCCATTCCGGTTGTTGCCTGGCCCCTAATATAACGTAACGGTTAAACAAGTTTTGTGGGACCTCTCCACGGGTGATCCTCATCCGCATGGTGGCACTTTGTGTCACCGGGTGTTTTTCGCTCTCTGTGATGTCCCGGTGGGGTAATACTTACTGTATCACCAGCCATTACTGAAAAATGACTGCAAGTTGTCTGATGTAGCCGCTACGAGTGCCCTAATTACAACTTGTGTGTGTGTGTGTATGCATGGAGGTTGAACAGAATTTGCATCCTGGATGTGATTTTCAAGTCGCCGGGGTGGGGAAGGTACCACCCGAAGTGGGAAAATAAACCCATTTTCCAAGTCCAAGTCCAAGTTTTTTTGAGAAAAAAAAAAAGAAAAGCTCGACCACGTTCAGACTGCTGCTAGCTAGCCTAGGCTGCTAACAGTCTCCGCCTATATTTGTGGTCTGGGCTATTTACGTCACTTTCGTGACTGAAACCAATTTTCCCCAAAAAAAATTGTTAGTAGGTACTGTTCGGACTACTGAGACAACAAAGGAAACAACTTAATGAAATTAAAACTCCACGGGGTTTTGGGGCGGGTCCAGTACAACAGAAGGCTTCAGATCAACAGAAATCAGTTCGCCTTGCTTAAATGTGTCGGTCCATTTTCTTTAGACTGTATTACTACCAGGCAATTCACCGTATCATGGGTACCGATACCTGGAGGTCGCGGGCCGCTTGAGGCCCCCCCCCCCTTTTTAAGTTTTTTTTAACTATACACACACACAAACTCTCACACACACACAAAACTTGTTCCAAAATATGCTCTAGTTAAATTCGCCAGCTAGAAGCTTCTGCTTCTTTGCGCTCCCCAGCTTTGAATTCCGGAGGAAAGTCATGGTTGTTCGTCCATCTGGACTGTTGGCTTTGAACTAGCACATGAGTTTCACATGTACATCCGTTTTACTGGCTAAACCAGCTAGAATGAGAGACCTGTTGCCAAGTGGCCAGCTGAAGGACAGACACCAGTTTGCTTGACGACTAATGGAGTTAGAACTATGTTCCAGAAAAAGATGACACGGCTGTATTTAAATGAACGTAGAATTGTGTATATAAATAAATACAGCATTTTCAGTTCGAAGAAAAGTAAGGCCTCCTGAAAAAAAACAAAATAAGCCCTTCTGCATTTGTTAAAGCAAAAATTAAAATAAGACCCGGTCTTACTTTAGGGGAAACATAGTATTTTTATTGTTGTTTGACACTAGAAAAATAGAACCAGTATGAATCTGCTTGGTATAAGAATGCCAGATTTACTAGTTTAATCCAGTCTGCACTGCTTGACACTGACCTTTAACCTAACGGAGTAGGTCAGTACTCTAAAGTGCGACGACCCGCTATATTACTTTAGCTCAGGATCAAGTAAGTAAATACGCCGATTGGTTGTCGCAGGCTGTGATCCAGCAGATATTTAACCTATCATTAAAAAGAAATCAAATCAAAATAGTATCGGGAGCAATAAGCTTGGTATCAGAATGCCTGAAGTGACTGCTGAAGATGGGGATGGAGCGCTTCATGTAATGTCGCGAGTGATATGATGTCGGTTCATAAAACTAAACGGAATTAAACTAAAAGTATGAGGCGCCAACATATAACACATATATACATAACAACTAAATCACTATACTGATAGTGGCTTATACTTGAGATTAGCTGATTCGAGCATTATACATTGTTACTAAGGCCGACCAAGATTACAATAAAATGTGAACATGGCGGGAAATTGATAACAGTTGACAGGTCTACGCCAAAGTAGCTGTCGTTGTCAACTACAAATGCTGAATAAACTCTTGCCCCCCCCCCCCCCCCCCCCCACCAACGTTCTCCTCCTTTAATGGCTGGTAAACCCCAATGGCTGGGGAATTTATTCATAACAAGCTAGATCTGGTCAAGGAATTTGGGAGCAGGGAACAAATGAACAATGAGGCACGAATAGACCATGATCTGGGCAGAATGGTACCGCTAAAAGTGACCAGAGAATCTGATCCCTGAACAAAAAGCAAGACGGACACATAAACAGCTTGCTACTGGTACCATCGGAATCGGAACTCTTCGCTGGCTGCTGAAGATGAGGATGGTACGCTTATGGGAACTTCCGAGTGCTATGATGTCAGTTCTTAGACCAGCACTATACATTTCTTAAAGTCATTGGAATGCGTGCACTGTGGTCATCTTGTCAGTCTGTATGGCAGGATTTTATCTGTCTGTTTGTCTGTCTCTCATTCAGGTGTATATAGGTGTGCCAGTGCATGAATGTCTGTATGCATTGTGTAGGTGTAAGTCTGTGCGTGTGTTTGTGAATGCATGTAAAAATGTATATTTGAATGCACGCATTTGCCTGTGTCTTCTATAGTTTATCTCTTGTGTGATGTTCTGGTGGAGTAAAAAGTCAATCAGTCACTCAGTCTTTTAACGGAATAATACTCCACTACTATCTGACAAGAAAAAAGGTTCCATTAAAAATTTGCCATCTATACTTTCGTATTTTTACACTACACACCCCGCTATGCATTTTGCTATATGAATATAACATGTTTCGATGATAAAATTACAGTTGATGTGTTCAGGGTATGTGTCTGGAAGAGCCAAATTAAGAAAGGCCTATCTGCCCAATTTGTGATCCTTGTAAATTTAATGGTGGTATCAAAGAAACGAATTATTCCTAAATGTATAATAAAAGTCGAAGGTGTTATTTTGGGACAAGTACAGAAATTCAAGTATCTGGGTACGTGCATAACTGAGATAAGAAACTTAAAAGGACAGGCAAAAACCGCATTTTATCAAATGAAGAACATCATGTGCAATAATATATCTTGGTCATTGAGAGTTAGAAAAATAATTCTTCCTTGCTACATACATCCAGTTTTAACATATGGCTGTGAATCCTGGACAATCAGTAGGCAGGCCAAACAATTTCTAGAGGCCACAGAGATGTGGTTTTACAGAAGAATGCTTAGAATACCTTGGACAGCCAAAAAAGAGCAACCAAGAGGTTTTGAAAGAGGCGGGAGCCTAAAGACAACTTATCACAGACATCAGAAAGAGACAGTCATCATTTTTCAGCTATGTTATGAGAAGAGGGAAAATAGAAAATGTTGTGACCACTAGAAAGATTTGTAGAAGTAGGGATAGAGGAAAACAACGAGAGAAGATTTTTTGACAGTTGTTGCATGGCATGGAGGTGTGACTGACTGACTGACTTTCTACCCCACCAGGACATCACACAAGCGATAAACACCCGATGACACAATGTGTCACCATGTGGGTGAGGTCCCAGAAACCGCGTTAGGCCATATTTATGGCCAGGCTATATTGCGGCCCCTGGCTTCAGTTGATCTCTTTCCGTTGCCTGCCCTCACATTTTGGGTTGTCTTCCTTTATTTTATTTTCAAGATCGTGTGATCATTTCTTCTCGTGAGTTTTTTCCCTTCAACATATCTTTATTATATATATATAAATTTTTTTTCCAAATCTGGGCTCTCCTTTAAATAACAGTCCCAAATGATCTACGCAGAAAGTTAATCCAAACAGAGCCTCACTCATATCTAAAATTCGCATTTCTTTTGCGGCGATTCAACCGTGTCAAAAGTAGGATTAATTGCGCACGAAATTTTCGCGAAACACAACAGATTTTTTTACGGCGATTACACGGCGGCAAAACTAGGATTAACTACGGACGAAAAAACAGCGACACGTGAGAAGACTCCCGATAGCGCAATCCTACGGCAGGGCCACAGTTATGTGTAAGTTGCGGACCACTTTTCGCCGACTATAGTGCCACCTCCGAGGAGTATCCCCCGCTAAACTAGATGGCTGGGACTCACAAGCAGCAGCTACCGCTTCTCCTGCAGCTTCCTCCATTGTTTTTGCTCGTGAGTCCTAGGGGGATGTGTCCCGGATGTGGCACTAAAATCGCAGGAAAACAGTCATGAGCTACTTCTTCCGTTGCAACTGCCAGCGTGGTCGCATTTGCCACGGTCAAGGGGTGGCCGGGATAGTGGAACGCCATAGTGGCGGCTGCTGGTTTGAAGTTGTCCCGGGGTGACTTGCGCGTACATTAAAACGCACATTATTGATTATGTCTCGCCCGGAACGAGAATCGCGGACAAGCCGCGCCCTTTGAAATGGTGGACAGACAGAAAGAACAGATATTCGGGCACTATTTGCAACTTCTGTGCCACAATTTTCACATATAAAGGATCTAACAGTCGGTAAGTAGTAGAATTCCCCCATTTTCCTCATACTTTTCGTTCCTTATATTTCCCGAGTTACAGCTTTTAAATGTTTGTAGAGGAGGACGTAATGAGGGTCTGTTTGGGTTAACTTTCTGCGTAGATCATTTGGGACCGTTATTTAAAGGAGAGCCCAAATCTCTTTATGCCCATTTAATTCCACACACAAAAACGGGAAGCAGTCGTGGTGTAGCGCCTAGACGCTCTCCTGCAGAACCGAAAGTTGTTGGCTCGGGTCCTGGCGGAGCCAGACATTCGTCAAAAAAAAATTTTTTTTTGCTCCCAAGTCCACCCAGCCTTAAATGGATACCTGGTAACGTCATGGGAAGTAAAGGCAGCCGGGTGATGATGTCCACATCACCCGCCCAGTGCGAAGTGGTCTATAAATGATACAGGCCTGATGGGGTGAAAAAGGGGGTCCTTTACTGACATGTATAAAACTACAAATGGACGCTCCTACATAGTTTCTTTCTAATCAGTGGACTGTCCATGATTTTCTTCCGCATATCAAGATCAGCCGTATACAACTCTTAGCTTGCTATTATACTGTATCTCCGTCCCCTTGTGGGACCAATGTTTAGCTAATTTTAAGCCCTACCCTGGTTGTTGCCGGGGGTCCTAATGTAACCTAAAGGTTGAAAGGGGTTTCTGGGACCTCTCCAAGAGTGATCTTCATCCGAATGGTAGCACTTTTAGTCACTGGTTGTTTATCGCTCAGTGTGATGTCCTGGTGGGGTAGACAGTCAGTCACAACGCCTAACAACTCTCTTGAACACCTCATTTTATGAAGATATATTGCACAGTTATTAGGCATAGGCAATGACGATATATTGGACCAGGGTTGCCATATTGGCATTTTTGGTACCAGATGCCACAAATTTGGCATATTTTGGGCAATGGTTTGGCCTAAAATGAAGTGGGTTTTTTTTTTATCTGGCAAACCTGTATTGGAGGCGTTCTGAGAAAATACGACAGAGAATTACCAAATAGATACTGGAATTAGAGAATAGTGATTGCGTAAACAAGGTAAGGACTGGCTGGCCGAGAGGTTACAACTTAGGAATCATGCGGGAGACTTTGGTTCGACCCCAGGTAAGGTGAGAGAGTTTTTCTGTCGGTGGTGGGAGGGGGGGGGGTGCAGAATTAAATGTTCTAACCAGCACATTCCACGGCCACAGCACTAGCCATGCGGCCCTAAATCCACAGGCTCACACCACACCCAACCCTTTCCCCCGTCTACACTATCCTAAAAAAGTTGCACATACAGACAGTAATGACAGTCTGACAGTAAGCAAGGGCGTCCAAGAGAAACTCTACTACGAACGTTGACGAGAGAAACCAAAGGTGCTGAACTAGAATCATTCCACGATACCGTAGTAACTGCATAGAATAGAACATGGAAAATTGAACTGCGAGCTCTCTGTGCCATGTACTAGCAGAACATCACAGTGAATGCGTTAATATTGCAAGGAATATTTTTTCACAATATGAAATAGTTCGCTTGATTTAGTCCAATGTTCTTCAAACCATGAGCTGCGGTCTACTGCTGGACCAGGGGAACACCTGGGTCGTCAGAATTGTTACCTTTAATGTAACAGGGTAAGGTAGATAGTTGTTCCTGTCCTTGAATATAGTTTGTAGGATTATCACATCATCATCATCATGTAGTAGGTCCTTTCCAGAAAGTGGCTCTCATCACGGTCTGCCTGAAAGACCCTTGGTCCCTCCCCAGCTCTCCCGCCTCTTGCATTTTCATATTCAAGGAGTCACTTATATCCTGTGCCCATCTTCGTATTGGATGGCTCCTGCTCCTGCTTCCTTGTACCATGTCTTTTGCTATTACTTTCTCCAATCACTCATAGCACTATATAGGACCAAAACATTACAGCTTCCGTGACAAGATGCTGTTTATTAGCCAATTTTCCTTGATGTTCACATCTTTTAAAAGTCAGAATTTCTTCTCTTCTTTGTCCTTTGTATTCTGAGAATCTTTCTATAGCATTTCAGCTCAAAAGCCCCTATTTTCTTCCTCAAGGACTCTGATTAACACATCAAGTATGAAAATAAAACAGGCACACCGTCTGGAAACCCTGTTCAACAGCAAATATTTTCTAATTTCTGAGAAGCAGCAGATGTCGCAATAGTTTAAAGGTGCATTTTACGTTCCCCTGTCCAGGTTAAGAGTAACTTCCATTGCCATTCATAAATTGCCGTGTCACAAGGCTTGTCCTATGTTGCCGGGGTGTCGTGCTTAGTCACCGGCTACCAGCACGTAGCATTTTACTAGTTCTTGTCACCGCCCGTGTCCTATATTCCAGGATGCAAGCGCTTTTAACGGTCGCAAAACATGCAGAATTGGCCCTAACCCCAACCCACATACGTTCCACTAGAGAGTGCAGTGTAGGTAGCACGACTGTATGCACTGGCCGGTGACAAAGCGCGATACCCCGGCAACATAGTACAAGCCATGTGACAGGATGATTTATGAATAGCAAGGGAAGTCACTCTCATCCTGTGCCGGGAAACTCAAATGCATCAGTTGACAAATGTAGTTTTGTGACATAGAATCTATTTCACTTACTGTTCTCTACATTTTTCTTTCTGTTCTCGGTTAACTGCCATGTCGGTCGCGGCATAATTTACGCTGTTTTGGTGGGCCGAGGTGGTAAAATGGTCGAAAAACACTTATCTAGAAGTTTTCTTTATTTATGTTCATACATATTATATTTGTAATATTATTTCAAAAAAATGTTATTAATTTTTTTTTATATAATTTTTATAATTCTATGGTACTTTAATATTAGGTGATCACATCTTGTCGGCTTCGAGATTTCATAGGGAGTCCCCAGAACGTCCCATAGTAGGGGGGAGGGGGAGAGAGATTAATGATAGCGTTATTAGTAGTCGCTATTCATTTAACACTAACCTTAACCTCCCTAGAATGTGGTACTGTCAGGGAAAATCCCTACGTAATTTCGAAGTCGACAAGATGTGGCCACCTAAAATTAAAGTACCAATTTTTATTTATATATTTAATATTTATTAAAACGGATTCTTTTCTGTTTAACAACCACATCAGGCGAGATCATTCATTTAACACAAACCCCATACGCTCCTACCCCCAGCCCCACCCCCCATCCATAGAATGGGATGTCCCTAAATCACGAAAAGCCACTAAAAAAAAGCAAAGCCACTTGCTAAAAAAGAAGCCTTGCAGAACCGTGCTGAAAGCACAGTAATGACGAAAAACTTCCAGACCTACAAACAGGATGTGTCTGACAGGACGATGAGGGCCTGACGCGATGGAACTTGACATGTACCAGGCAGAGTTGTGCTCGGGCACTTTGAGACCCTAACAACAAAATTTCAAATAAAATGTGCATGGGCGTAAAGTGGTTTGTTTACACATTTCATATTAGTCCAACCATATAATTTTTTTTTTTATTCGGCACATTATTATTATTATTAAAAAGCATACGTATGTAAACAAGGCAGAGGTCGAATGCTAACCTAGACAATTAGAAGGCGCTGAGCGAATAAACAATTCTTTGTGTAGTGATAATAGAAAACGTGTAATAAAAAGTAGCAGCAGCTGTAGCAATAGTAGCAAAATGAAGACACACACACACACACAAAAGAAACAGAATAAAGAAAGAAGAATAAGAGAGGAAGGACGAAACGCCCACTACTTTCATCAGTTTTTACTGAAGATGAACGCTGTAACAGCAATAAAAAAATATATCCCTCTATAGGATAAATAGAACACCTACACATCGAATCAATACGTTATTAAAATACAGATATTAGACGCACCTGTGCAGCGAGTAATAACAAGCAAGTTAGAAGTATAGCATCAAATTTATATAGCATATTGGAGATGCTGGGTTCATTACATATGAATTTTTTGTTGGTTTTGAGCCTCAAAGATGTGTTTTCTCATTGATCACTGTCTTCACAAAATCTACGTTTCAGAGGATATGTTTATGAAGATGAGTTTATAAACCACATATTATATACTATCTCTGTTGTATTGTATATCCCCCCGTTATTTAGCATAACCAATGACTATGTGATGACACAAATCGGCGATCGCGTCACCCGTTGGCTTGCCCGAAGACGACTTCATCCCCGGTCGGGATAGTATTTGGGTCTGTCTCCTTTGATCGCTTCAACAACTGCAGAAGCCTTTTTCAGGGTGCTTGGTGGTGTGCAATGCTAAGACATTTTATGTGGCGCACATAACTTAGTCACAATTATAACCCAAAGCTCCCCCTTCGGGAATGCTGTTTGAACGTGACGATCTTTTTTTTCGCAGATCACCTACCTACATAAGTGATGACACCAGGGAGATGCGATAGCGGTTTACCTAGGCACTTAGATCCCAAGCAGAGCATCATGTAACACATTTAGTAGTCAGCTGTATTTTTTCAGTCTTATGCTTAAGCCTAGACACTTAATTAAAAAAAGCCGAACAGAAGAATCCGCAGAATTTCTTTGACAGCTAAAAAGAGCAACCCAGGTGTTTTGAAAGAGGCGAGTGCTCGAAGGCAACCTATTACAAACATCAGAAGGAGACAGTCATCATTTTTCGATCATGTTATAAGAAGAGGGAAAACGAAACATGTTGTGACCACTGGAAAGATCTGTGGAAAGTGAGAGAGAGGAAGACACAGCGAGAAGGTTCTTGACGGCTTTTTGCCATGGCAAGGAGGTGTATCAGCACGCGAATCGCAGATTGGGGAGAGGTATGATCGCTAACGCCGGTCGGCAAGGCACTTGATGATGATGATGTTTATTTGCGAACTCTAAAGAACTTGAACAGTGTATTTATCTCAAACAGCGGTTTTGTATTTGAACCCTGTGGACAGAAAATGGAGATGTGTGAAAATCAGAGGAAATGACAACGTGCACAAAACGTAAATTATGTCATATTAATACTGCTGTAATAGGATAATCCAGATAGAATTACGTTTGGTCGGTAGAATATATGACACGTGTATCTAATCGAGAAAATGAAATAATAATAACTCTTAAGCGGGAGCATGCATTGCAGAAGTTTACCCATCATAAACTGTTTTGGCCCGTTATCCTTCTAAACAACTTCAGAAGGTGAACCAACCTGGTTCATGACTCCAGGCCTCGGACAGCTCCTGTTGAGCTTAATGGACTATATGACAAGACGAAATTTTGGCTTTGCAACATTAATTATAATGTTTGGTGTTATATATCGTCGCTGCGGTAGAGTTTTTGCCGACTACCTTCACGACCAAAGTAACAAGTCAACGGTTTGTTTATCGGACAGTCGTTAGGCTTTGGCAGTTGGTAAAAAAGAGACACTGGCAGAGGTTAATCTGACACTTTGGCTTTTAAAGGATTTAACCGTTCTTTTCCACTTGGGGCTTGAACCAGTCTACCGAGGCCCATTCCCCACGACGTTCCGTTGTATCCACCACAGTCAGCATGTTACACCACGCAGTTCAGACTCTTTAGAATAACGCGGTGATGATCTTCTCAGCCGGTTATGATAGCTGTGCCATCCATAAATGCTCGTAGTGGTGACATCCGGTGATCCCCAGTTTGAAGGCCCTGCCCGTATCCTGTAGCCCCAACATGACTTGCATGGCCATAACGAATAATTTCGGAGATATCGTACAACCCATTGCTATCCCCACTTGGAGCTCAGTCCACCTTGTAGTAAACATCGGGGTAGAGAAGCGTTGGGAAAACTTTGAGAAATATCGCTCCTTCATTTCGGTGATCTTTGTGTCGGTACTTGGAACATGCGTAGGGTCTGTCGCTATAGCTTATGGGGTACCGACCCATAGGCGTTGGCGAGGTCCAGCCATATCAAGTGCACTACCGTTCTCTCTGCCTCAGCTCTCTGGATAGACTCCTAGATCATGGTTGCATGCTCGAGACACCCGGGGGCGCCTGGGATACCCCCCCCCCCCCTTACGATGTGTCAATGTGTTTGTTCAGCATCAAATACTGTGGGAGCCTGCGCGCCATAACCGAGAAGGATATTTTGCCCTCAATGATCAACAGCGAGGTAGGTCTGAACTGGGATAGATAGAGGAGTCTCGCTCCTTGGGAATATAGATTCCCTTGGCTCTCTGCCCCTCCTTACATATACTTTCGGCTCCACGCTAGCTTTAGCAAGCAGTAAAGCTTTCGCAGGCTTTCAGACATCGTTTGCAAGTCCTGGAGCAGATTTGCCGCTGGCTTTTTTCACAATTTCTTCGGCCTCAGATTAAGCATAACAAATCAATTTACACTTAAGAACACCTGTCCACGACTTTGAGACATACATATTTTTTTAAGCGCTGTCAAGTGCAGTAGATTTTTATAACCTGGTAGGCAATGGACTTTAAATTATGTTGACAAGAGGTAATCCAATTCCTTAAAAAACAACAGAAATTGTGGTTTGAGCATTTGGGCAGAACGTCATTTGACTCCCATAGAGAAAACCGTTAAAGAATTATAAGGAATACAGAACAAGGGAAGGCAGATTATGAAACAATGGCATTAGTGACAATCTTAGAAAAATTAAAATTAACTTATACAGCCAGTTAGAATAAGCAGACGTCAGAGGACAGGCAAGACGAATATTTAACCAGATTGTGATCGGTACCATCAGTATTGAAATCTCTGCACTGGCTGCTGAAGATGCATGGGAATGCCCCGAGTGCTGTGATGTCAATTCCTGACTCAACCCAGCTCAACACAATGAGCAGATGATCTTTCTATCTCCTCCCACCTCTTTTCTGAGACAATGTCAAAGAAAAGAAGAAGAAGAAGAAGAAGAAGAAGAAGAAGAAGAAGAAGAAGAAGAAGAAGAAGAAGAAGAAGAAGAAGAAGAAGAAGAAGAAGAAGAAGAAGAAGAAGAAGAAGAAGAAGAAGAAGAAGAAGATGATGATGATGATGATGAAGATGATGATGATTAGGAATAAACAGATAATGATGATAAAAATAATGATGAAGAAAAAAATAAAGACGATGATGAAGAAGAAAAGATGGTGGTGATGATGATGGTGGTGGACGTAGAGAAGGAAAAGGTTGAAAGGCGATAAACAAATAAAATATACTAATAAACACAGGTGGGTGCTGAATAAGAACACCTGTACTGGTAAATGCTGACTCACATTAATAACGATTGTGGTTTAAGGCTGAATTCGTGTCACCTGCATCCGGTAAAAAAACATGGGGATATATATATGTATATATATATATATATATATATATATATATATATATATATATATATATATATATATATATATATATATATATATATATATGTGTGTGTGTGTGTGTGTGTGTGTGTGTGTGTGTGTGTGTGTGTGTGTATGTGTATATCATCATCATGTAGCAGGTCCTTTGCAGAACGTCGCTCTCATCACAATCTGCTTGAAAGAAACTCGGTCTTTCGCCAATTCTCCTGCCTCATGCACTTTCATACTCAAGGAGTCACTTATATCCTGTGCCCATCTTCGTGTCGATCGGCCCCTTCCCCTCCTTCCTGGGATCATGCCTTCTGTTATAATTGTTTACAATCCGTCGTGGCGCTTGATATGACCAAAATATTTCAGCTTCCGAGACAGGATGCTGTTTATTAGCCACTCTTCCTTGATGTTCAGATCTTTCAAGATGTCAGTATTTCTCCTCTTCTTTGTCCCAGATATTCTGAGACTCTTTCTATAGCATTTCAGCCCAAAAGCCCCTATTCTCTTTCTTAAGGACTGAGAGATAGTCCACGACTCACATCCGTATGTAGCCACAGGGAAGATGCATGCTCTTAAAATTCTAATTTTGATCTCCTTGCTGGTGCTTAACCATAGACTTTTAAGGCTGTTCAATCTTTGTATTGCTACTGCCATCCTCGTTTTAATTTCTGTCAAATAGTCTGTCTCCATTGCTGTTTATTGTAGAGCCTAGACATTCAAAGTTTGTAACATTTTCATTTTCTTCATCATTTATTGGGGTGTTTTTTTTGGGGGGGGGTGGGGGGGGGGTGGTGACAGTCAGTTTTATCTGTGGACATTATTTTCGTTTTCTTTAAATTCAAGAACAGATTTTGATCTTCACTGTGCTTTTAGACAGACAATATTAAATTTTAGATTCCCTTTATGCTGTTCTACAGGAGGACTGTGTCATCTGCGTAGCGAAGTTCCAGAATAGGGTTGCCACCAATTTTGAGTGGACCATAACTTCCATGATGAGTTTCCATGATAGTAATATGATAGTTTCCCGTTGCTTTCCACATCCACAAGGCTTTAGACTACGTCATCAGCCTTCAGCAAACTTTTCGATTGCTAGGGCAAGTGAGTGCCCTGCTCTGTGATGCTCCTGCTAACAGCAGTATATATATACATACATTAAAGTAAGCGTACATATGCGGTAATATATATACTTCCCCCATTTTTTTATGGCTGCTAGGAGTTAGCGACTGCAGAATCAGAAATTCTACAACTGAATCACAAAAACTCCCGCCTAGCTGATGTGATCAGATACGAGGGGCATTCAGAAAGTAACTCACCACATTGTTTTTCTCAGCTAATAATAAAGATAGAAGGATGCAGTTTGGAACACTTCAAATATGGCCTGTGCCGATTACGTGCACCAGATATCACCTCAGTCTGCTAAATATTACGGCTCCTAAACCGTTAAAATGGAGCGTGTTCGTAACCTGCGTAATAAAAAGCGAATTGTGATATAATTTATTGTTGCAGAGAAGGAAACTGTTCTGAGCATTCATAGGCGTCTATGTAATGTGTTTTGCAGTCGACAGGAGTACAGTCAGTCGCCGGGCTCCGAAAATAAAAGAATCAAGAAGCTGATATACCGATTGATCAGCCTCGTTGTGGACGTCCTATCGCATCCGCCATTGAGACAGGTTAAACTGTCGGATTTGAGCAAGATGGGTCCCTCGAAGTCTCACAAATGACAACCAACTGGAGAGGAAAGACATTTCTTCTGAACTACTGTAGCGCTGTAGTGCTGATGGAGAGAATTATTTCGCTAAGATCGTTCAGGTGAGGAAATCTGGGCACATCGTTTTGAACCTGAGACAAAAAGATAATCAATGGAGTAACATCATCTACAATCACCACAAAGAAAGAAATTCAAGATGACTGTTTCAACTGGTCATGATCGTTGTCGTGCTGGACGTGGAAGATGTGATTCTTGTGATGTTATGTCAAAAGCAGAAACAATCTATTCACAAGCTATTCACAAGGTCATTGAAAGGGAAAGGGAAAAAAAAAATCAATCAACGATTTTGTAGAGTTCGTCTGCACAAGAATCCAGCCATGACCTACTTTAGATCTTCTTCTTCGCGTTCACCAGTTTTAAACTCTGGCGGAAAGTTCTGGTTGTTCGTCTACATCTGACGATGTAGTCCTGTTCCAGAACCTGAGTGGTGCATGCGCATCCGTTTTACTGACCTAACTTATTTGTATGCAGGCTGTTTGTTGCTTGCCTCTCGGGCAGATGCACTCATGACTTCGAAGGAAGCTTCCAATAAGTTGACTCTTACGACATGCTTCTGGGTAGGCAGTGAGTCTATTCTTGTTTTACCTATATTAGGGCCCCAGAACTCACACGGGGAACTTTAGATCTAAAGTAGACCACGATCCTTCATGACAATGCGCGCCATTATACAAGTTTGACAACACCAGAAGCAGTCACCAAATTGGATTAAGCCTTACTACCCCATCCACCCTATAGTTCTCTTATTTTTGTCCATTTTATCCACTTAAAGATCCACTCCATGGGACAAGGTTTGATGATGATGAAGAAGTAATCCATGCAGCAAAGAAATGCCTACACCGACTAAGACTAACTAAGTTCACTCAGAGGTCAAAATTATTCAAAGGAAGATCGTCACGGGTGAACGGCTGGAGCCCCAACATAAATCATTTAGTTCCACTCTAGTCTTCCCAAACAAAATAGTCAAGTTCCATTTATAAGTTTTTTGGACTGCTCTACTTTCCGGGGGGTTACGGGTGTGCTGCTCTGTTGTTTAGTTTTTTTATAGTTAAAAGGGCTGGCGTGCTGAAATATACAACACGCTATATCAACGGCATTGCAGAACAACCCCTTATCAGTGTGTGAAGGACGCACGGCTCAGGAACTACCAATCAGAAGTGAGTTAGTGTGTATATGGGCGGGCTCTCGGGGGGATTATAGTGGAACTAACCGAAAGATCATTAATATAATTCAGCTGGCAATAATCCACTGGTCACTTGCTAGGCCTTGGTCAGTAGGTCGCCAGTTGAATAGTCCTGCCGTTACATGATCAAGACAAAATCTGGCACAGGCTACAAAAAGCTGCATTTGTTTTGTGCTAGCATAAAGCCATACAATTGTAAAGGCATTACATTGGATAATACTGATGTTAACCCATGCATATTATTATGTATAAATTTAAGGTATTTGAATAAAGAGCTCGTGAGGAAAATTGTGTGGTGCATGAGTTCCTGGATGCCCCTGTATATTTCGATGGCTCTGTGCTGAGAGGCAAAAGAAGTGCATGGGCATTAACTGTAAAAGCTAATAGACAACCTGAGTTGTTAAAAAATTTGATTCCACAGATGATTCATAGCAATTCTAGCAAGCGCTTCTGATATAGCTGGTGTTGCACATAGCAATTCTAGCAAGTGCTTCTGATATAGCTGGTGTTGCACATAGCAATTCTAGCAAGTTCTTCTGATATAGCTGGTGTTGCACATAGCAATTCTAGCAAGTGCTTCTGATATAGCTGGTGTTGCACATAGCAATTCTAGCAAGTGCTTCTGATATAGCTGGTGTTGCACATAGCAATTCTAGCAAGTGCTTCTGATATATCTGGTGTTGCACATCTAAACGCTCTTCTGCTGGCTCGAACTTCTTCCACTCTAATCCACATCGACCCAGCCTAACTGGGTAGCAATCAATGTTCTGGGAAGTAAAGGCGGCTGTGTGATACTGACCACATCATCGATCAAATGTCGACTCGTTTATAAAAATACTTGGGGACAACCATTATGGTTAGCGGCTAGACGCTCGCTCGCGGACCAGAAGGTCATGAGTTCAAGTCCTCATGGTGTGGGATGTTTGTTTTTCTAGCATGACCTTGGTCGAACCAGTCGTAAGTGGGTACCAAGTAAAGTCTTGGGAAGTAAAGGCAGTTGATGTGATTATGACCAACACCAAGTGCCGATTGGCCTAAAAAATATAGGTCTTTTACTATCTGTCCAGTACACCTGAAGGTGCGGAAAGGGTCCTTTTACCATAAACCGGATGCTCTATTGGAATGAATTGTACCTCTACCTCACCTGACTATGTCTAACAAGACAAATCAGGGACTGGGTCAACTAACAACACGTTTACCCTTGCAGAATAATTTATATTCATTTCATTCACAAGATCAATTTATGTGCATATTTTTCAATAAATAAATTAAACACACAGCAAAGCCCAAGAAAAATGTAGGAGATGTGAGAGTGTGAACTAAGTTCAAAAAGTGCTCAAACCATCCTCACATTTCCCCCCCCCCCCCCCCCCCCCCCCCCCCAACACCTCGCTGAGGTAAATGATGGTGGAAGTAAAGAAAAAGAAAAGAAGAAGAAGAAGGATTTCAAACAAATAATCCAGGTTTGCTAAACAGATGTGCATGCAAAACTCCAGTTCTGGAACAATGTCAAAGTCCGGATGTGGATGAACAACCGGGTCTTTCCGCTGGAGTTTATGGCTGTTGAACGCTAAAAATATAAAGATGAAAAAGAAGGAGAAGAGGGAGGAGGAGGAGGAGAAGAAGAAGAAGAAGATGAGGAGGAGAAAAAAAAAGGAGGAGGAGAAATTTGAGGAGGGGGAGACAAAGAAGAAATACATTTTATAGTGCAGATATAATGTGTACACATGCACCTAGTTGGATAAAAAAGCATCCCCCCCCCCCCCCCCAAAAAAAAAAATTTAAGAACATTCATTGACACAAACTCATGTAATCACTTTTAATGGAATGGAAAACAATAAACCAGTTAACTTAACGGATATCTTGAAGAAATATCCTGAACATTTCATTACTGAAGCATTACAAATCATTGACAGATATATAAATATTTCCATGCAGGTAATTTTCCACTGATACACAATGTGTCCATAAAGCTCATGATAAATTTCAAAATAAAATAATGTCAGATTTTCAAATGAATACATGAAGTCAAAATATAAAATATTTAATTATATTAAAATAATTAATTGCTGAATTATTAACTGTTAAAGATTTGAGAGTCAAATTTGAGATCGATAATGGAGAATTAGCTATCATGGCTAGTAACTTTCATAAATTATTTGTTTTACGTTTCCATCTAGGTAAAAATTTTTATGTAACAGAAAATCTCTTAGAACACTATGGATCAAGAAAAAGAAAAATACTGAGGCTCTACCAGATCTAAGCATTAAAAACAAGTGACTAATAAACAATATACCTTAGAGCTAGAAATTGTGACACAAAGAAAATATTTGGGATTCTCAGAGGCGGCTGATGAGGGAAAGAGTTGCTGAGTCTTTTACAAATGTTCTAACGGGAGCGGGTCTCCTAAAAATGTGCAGGGGATGGCAACAAGACACTGACCACTGTACTTTCATGGTTTCCAAATAACTTTACACAAATAAATGTATTTTTATTTTTTATTAGTAACTGTAATTTCTTCTTTTTCCTCTTCTACTACTATGCGATCAGCTTTATTTGCTGAGGTTTTTCAGTTGTGTTGCGTCTATGAACCAGCAAGTCAGCAGCAATTCTTCAAGGGTTCCCTAAAACCTGTCGCGGATATCTGCTCCTCTTGCCATGTGTTTTCATGAAGGTTTCACTGTAGGGGGCATTTCTGCAGTAGGTGTTCAGTTGTCACTTGCGAATTGTGCAGCCTTTCTTCATATAGTAGTAATTTAATCAATGATATCTTCTTGTTCAACCCTTTTGGGATATATTATCCTCATATTAGACATCTAGGTGAAAAAAATTCACAACTATTTATTGACACTTATAGGAAGAAGCAGAGAGATAAGAGGACCAATGGACCACATACAGATCAAAAACTAGTTATCATACCTGGACTCAGGGCTGTCACCTCTAAGTGGCAACAGTGCTCCGCTGTGGAAGTAAATGTACTTTGATGAATAAATAATTTGACACCCTTAAAAAAAATAATTTGACACACTTAAAAAGTGTCATCACTCATAAGTATGAACCAACAACTAACCTTTTTTTATTTATCTTGCCTAGTGTGTCCTTATATTTCTACTTCATTCTCTAAGTGCCAATTAATACCGGATAATTTGTTTATCATACTGTTTCTAAGCCCAGAAGGGTTGGCAGGGACTGACTTCCTAATGCTGGAGAACATAAAACTAGTTGCAGAATACTGTACTACCTTGGTATATGTTCCATTTGCTATATGTTGTGTTTAGATGTAAAAATGGTTGCTTTGTATACGATCTTTGTTTTGAATATGACCTGCATGCTAGAACGGTATGAGTCAAAATTACGACACTGTGCACTATCTTTATTTACCTCTCTCCGTCAAAGACATTGATAGATGTCAATGATTTTGCACAGAATTTTCACCCCAACAAAATCCAAACAGGCCATAAAATTCAGACAATGTCACATTTCTGAAACATCCTGAGCAGAAGGCAGAAGCAAAGTTCTTTGGACAGATTTTTAAGAAAAGTCAAACCTGAAAGGTCTCAACCAGGTCCAAGTAGCGAAAAAGGAGACTGAAAAAAAAAAAAGAGAAAAAACCTCAGAATTTCAGATTCCTGAAGTTTTATTGGAAAGGAACTCTCCATCCAAACAATAACATTTCCTCCACCTCCCTTCTGATTCTTTTCATTTATTTCATCTGAAAGCTTGCCAATAACAATAGGATTTTCTCTTCATGGGAATGGATTAATCCTTCTTCCCTTATTCCTTATAGAGAAATTTGTGTGGTATAATCCAAGGATCAGGAACTGATTAAGTGCATATACCCAGGTACCGCTGTACGGTCAATCATGAATAAATCAAAGCCTTCGGTTGGTGGAGACCCCAGTGTGGTTTCCAGGGACCCATTTGGAGGAGGGGGGAAGTATACACCCTCATTCCTTAAGAAGAAGATGAAGGCATGTTGGGAAAGGCGACCTATTAAGGATTTGCTAAAATCAGTTGTGTTGGATCAAAAGATGCATATATCATGGCCCAGCTGTAAACCACAACACAACATGGTAACCATCCTTTTAAAGAAGTACATACAGATGGACATAAAAATAACAGAACATTAATTAACATTTCAAAAACTGGGCATGTAACTGGGCATATAAATTACATACAGATATGAAAGTAACATACAAACAATATCACAATAACAAATGGGCTTTGAAGGATAAAAAAATTATGATACATGTATCAAAAAAGTGACACAAAACAACATCATATGTCTCTTTCTTGGAGTACACAATTGTATAATAGCAAAATAAAATGCATAAATCTTTAGATATATACATTCACAAAAGGTATACATTGAAATATATAGGTATATAGGAGCGGCTAGCGTGCTTGGTTTTTATGCTAGGATCCGATTCAATCCTTGGTAAGAGCTGGAGATTTTGCCTGTCGAAAGGAGAAATTAACATCTTAAACTTGACAGTTTGTGACGACTGCCCTGTGTACTGAAAAAAAAGTCCCCCCCCCCCCCCCCCCCCCCCCCCAGGACCTTCTGATCCGCAGCTGAGCGTCTAGCTGCTAGGCCATGATAGCTTCCATAAATCAGTAGTGCACTTGGCATTTAAATCTAGACTTGTAGTTTTAAAGAATAATTTGCACTTGGTGGGTGATGTGGTTAACATCTTGCTGACTGCTTTTACTTCCCAGGAAATTACCCTATACCAAATTTGGCCAGGGTCAACCAGAGCAGATGTTTCTTTAAAATACTATCTATCTTGACGGGTCATGGTGGTGCAGAGGTTAAAAAGCTTGCATACTAACCTAGTGCTCATATGTTTGAATCAAGACAGGCTGTGAACTTACTGAGTACCCAACAGCTGACCATATATTTGTTTATTTATAACTCCAAACATGTTTTTCTGAATGTGGCTGTTCTAGTTCTTACATGAGTGCACTCTATTTTAACTAAAGCTGAGTGGTCTCGAGGCATGGCATCCACCTCGAGTGCAGGAGGTTCTGGGTTCAGGCCCCGGCGAAGCCTGGGATTTTTTCACATGGACTCCCCCTGGTCTCTGGGTAGTAAGACCGGACGTCCGTGTGTATTGTTGTGCACGTAAAAAAAAAACGTGGCAGTTGGAAATTGAAAAGAGTAGCCTAATGGCACTGCCATGGCAACATTTGGAGTTAAAAGTCTACCCAAAGCATTTCAGGATCCTCGCTGGTGGTACGGAGTTCATGCACTTCCCTAAGATTCTTCAGACTCAGGCTTGAGTTAGAAGTAGAACGGAGCACTTATGGGTTACTACCCTTGTGCCATGATGTTGATCCGTTGTTTAAACCTAAACCTACACCTATCTTAACTATTTCTTCAATTCTTTCTGTCAAAACCTTATTACTGGAACTTATTTTTTTTTTCTTCTTCTTCGCATTCACCAGCTGTAAACTCTGGTGGAAAAATTCTGGTTGTTCATCCACTTTTGGACTGCAGTCCTGTTCCAGATTCCTAATGTTGTGTGCGCATACATTTTGCAGATCTGACTCATCTGTATGCAGACTGTTGGTTTTTTGCCTCTCAGGCTTTACTGTAACTCATTTGAACCCTATATCTGTGACACTGGTAAGTGACAATCCCCCCCCCCTCCCCCTCACCCCCACCCCTCAAGATTGAGTGAAGGCAGCAGTTCCCAACATGTGCTTCATGTAGCCCTTGGAGCAAGAATCTTTCTGATGCAGAACACACTTCTGCAGCACAAGTTCAGGATTCTGGGGTGCCTATCCCATATGTTAACTTATTTTTCATGCTGTTTCATTAATCTCGTTTCCCAGTAATTGATATTTCAGTGTTCGGTTAGAGTGCTGGCCTCTTATGCAGCAGTCCTGAGTTTTATCCTCGGTAAAGGATGAAGTTTGTTTTCTGTCGGGTGCAAAAATAAAAGCCCTAACCTGCACATATTTTTGTGACTTCAAAAGTCATGAGGTCTTAATTCCTCATGTTTATGACACCTCCACTTCCCCCCCCCTCCCCCCTCCCTTTTTTTTTTAACCCATCCTTCATCTTATAGTCCATGATGTGTGGCTTTAGCAGTCATGTCTATCCACAATCTTGTATCTTGTGTACTTTCCATCAGTTCTGACACACATGATCTTCTATGCCATGTTGTCAAACTGTCTAGGATCATCTCTCTCAGCCTCCCTCTGCCTCTCTTTCCCTCCAACTTTTTCACCATTGTGATGTACTCCAATTTTTTTTCCTTCTCAAAACATGATCAAGGAATGTAGATTGTATCCTTATGTAGACAATCAGTTCTCTTTGTAAGTCAGTTTTTTTCAAGACATCTGCATTAATCCTTTTATCTGTTCAGGGTATTCTTATCATTCATCTATTAAAAAAAAAACATCTCCATCACTTCCTAATAATTCCTAACTCATCATCCTACTGTTAATGATTTACTTCCTGTCCTCCCACCCAAAAAATTGTAAGTTCAGGCAGTAAAGACAGTTTAATTTTCAAACTGGTGCCATCTCCCCACCAAAGGTTGGCTGCAGTGACATGTGCATCCACTGCTATCTATGTCAACATTATATGGTGAGACAACATATCACGTCCTCCAAGACTGTCCCAAATACAACATATCAAGGCAAAACTTTGGACCAAGAGAAACATCCATGCAAGCCAAACTTTACGGGTCACTTAGAGAATTACAAAAGACAGTGAATGTGATTTTTAAAAAGTCAGTAAAAAAAGTAAAGGACCCTTTTCTATGCCTTTAGGCGTATAGGGCTAGACCTATATTTTTATAGACCAATCAGCACATGATGGGTGATGTGGTCAGCATCATGATGACCGCCTTTACTTTTCCAGGACTGCACCCAGTACCCACTCAAGGCTGGGTCGACCTGGGAGCCAAGGTCATTATTGAAAACAGTCCGGCTCCGCCAGGAAGCGAACCCACGACCTTCTGATCCGCACTCAGCGTCTAGCCGCTCGGCCACGGTGACTCCCCATGAAGTTCATACTAGAGACAAAATTGCAGATATCGATAATCTATTTCAAGTGAATTAAAGAAGAAGAAGAATTATATGGTGATGTTCACAAAGACCTTCAAGGTGCAACGTCACCATTGTTAGGGGGGGGAAAAAGAATTAAGGGCCCTTTTTCATGCATTCATTTTGGGCACACAGGGCTAGACCTACATTTTATAGACTGTGTGGCTAATGTGGTCAACATCACGCCGGCCGCCTTTACTTCTCAGGACTGTACCTGGTACCCATATAAGGCTTGGCAACCTGGAAGCCAGAGTCACTTTTGAAAACAGGCAGGCTCACCAGAAGTATTTTCCTTAAATAAATCACATGCCACAGAAATGTAGCTCTGGTAGAGGACCCTTTTCCACACCTTTGGGCATATAGGGCTAGACGTATATTTTAGACCAATGGGCACTGGCTACGTGATGTTGGTGAGCATTATGCCAACCACCTTTACTTCCCAGAAATGTATCTGGTACCCATTCAAGGCTGGGTGAACCTGGCAGCTAACTTCTTTTTTTTTTTTTTTTAAGTCCGACTCCATCACGACTTGAACCCATAACTTTCCATCTGCAGGCAAGCATCTAGCTGCTACACCTCTGCGGCAAATAAACTCTGATACATCAAGGATTTTGTATCATGAAGACAGATGTATAAAATAAACCACACTTTTACTTTAAATTACCAAACAACGCAGCATGAGTGACTAGATATTGCTCATGTTCATTAGTCAACATGTTTTGGTTTTACATCATATACTTAGTCAGGGTGTACCCAAGCACTCCAACAACACACCAGTCTTCTACAAGGATTGTCTATTTAGACTCTGTGGATGTAAAACTGTAAAACACCTATGATTTTCTTGCTTGCCTTACTAACTCAATCAGACATTAGCTACAACCTTCAGGGACTAAAAGAGTTAATAAAGACACCAACAAATATACACAATACATAGAGAACCCAATACAAAATGACAATATTGTATTATCAATATAAATTTTTAAAATATTGTGTTATAAAAAGAAAATATGACTTGGACATACTGGCAATAACATACGAATCATGAATATTAAAACAAGATTAAGTATAAGTTGTTGGCTTTTTGTTGGTCTCTTCAGATGGTACTGTTAAATTGTACAATATACAGACAAGGAAATCACAGCCCAAACCTCTCCATAACACACAGTTGGGGGACTATTGTAGAGATCATGTGTTACATGTTTAAGCAGTTCAAACCTTAAATAGATTTGAAACAGCAATACATATAAAGTTGACGCAAAAACATGAGAACTGTTACATTTATATATAAAAAATACTCATGTGGATTAAAGGAAAAAAGCATAGACCAACAGCTCTTTAATAAGGAAGTCATAAAAGGCGGCTGACTTATCAAGCTTTTGCTGAAATCAAATATTTAGGGCTGTAAACCAAAGTACAGTGTGACAACCATTATTTTAAGAAAAAATGCCGTGGATATAAGATAGATTAGGTTACCTGAATATTTGCCATCTCCTGGGAAAACTGCCTGACCTGTGTCTTATTCTTAGTCAAAATTTGCAATGTTTGGCTTTAGTGAAAACAGATTAAATGACAACATTTTATATAAAGACATATGTATCAAAGGTTTTAGAGTTATTAGAAAGACCCGCATAGGAAACAAGAGTCAAGTATAGAATCTAGGTCAGTAATTTACTAAATTATCACTGCAGAATAGATTTAGAGTTTAGTAATATAGAATGTGTATTTTTAGAAGTTAAACTACAAAATCACAGACCCATGATGGTTACAATAGTTAAATAGACATGTAACATAGCACACACTCTCAAGTTCAAGGTGTTTCCTTTGTGCCAAAGAACTGCATGGCTGTTGGGTGAACAGTCGTTAATGAAGGCAGGCGGTCGTTGTAGGGGTGACGCCTGCTGGTGGATGTAATGTCCTAAGCTAATAATGAGGGTACTGCTGGGGTGACCGTTTATTAACCCTCAAATAATGCTTTAGGTCAAAATGGACGCTAGGCACGGCCACCTTTTTTTTTTTTCCTGCCAGACAGTGGCCGTTGCATTTTTGCTCCATTTGTAGACTGGAAGGATATAGTTTCATCGCCCAGCTTCTGAGTTGAGTGCATGGCATGACACTGTGAGCTACGTGTATTTTTCATTGGCACAGGAGCGGAGCAACTATGGGGTGACCCGTTTGCTTTGAAGCTGAATCTAGGATTACCAGATTACCAGTTTTTAAAAAATTCAGGGGTTCAAACCATTGTTTAGAGATGATAGTTTGATGCCTGGTGTAGTAAGTAGAGTTTCTGATTTGCATGTTGTTTAGTTTGGCCTCTTGTCTCTACTACCTCAGCATACACTAATCTGAATATTATAATTTGTTTAATTATGAAAAAATTAAATACTACACATAAAAAATAAACATACCATAACATATCAAATGAATGTATAGTAGTAGTAAATTTTACCCCACTAGGACATCACACAAGCAATAAACACCCGATGACACAATGTGCCACCATGTGGATGAGAATCACCAGTGGAGAGGTCCCGGAAACCACGTTTAGCCATTAGACCATATATATGGTCGGGCTATATTTCGGCTCCTGGCAAGAGCCAGGATGGGGCTTCAATATAGAGAAAAACAGCATCCCACAAGTGGATGACAAATACACTGATGAATGTATAACTTTTTTTTTTTTTTTAAGAAGAAGAAAAATACAAAAAATACATGTACATGAAAAGCAGTATTCATAAGAAGTGTCGGGGTTTAAACTGAAAGCCTCAAGTGATGTTTTTAGAATGTCTTTAAATCATTTGTTTTCTCTTTGTATCTAGCCACTAAAGTTAAAGGATAAAGGCAGACCAAAAAACACACAGAAAAGGGAATTAGAGAAGGAGGTGGAAAGAACAGAGAAGATACGAGATGAGCTGTATACAATCACAAAGGATAGGGTGACTTAGCCTGAGATGGTTGAGGGTCTGTGCTCCACTGGAGGAATAAAGGGCACAAGAAACATCTAAAAGAACATATGAATAAATATACATAATGGACATATGAACCGCAGTACAAAAAATATAAAGACATAAACAATTTCATATATAAAGTTAACATATGAATAACAGTATACAAGAACAATCATGAACTTGAATTAAACATCTGAACAACAATAAAATATAGAAAAAGGTCCTATTAACAATAGAAAAAAAAATATATAACAGTTAAACATTAGCAGGCGTGAAATGGATTTCAGGTGGCATTTTCTTGGGAAAGAGTCTTCAAAGTGTCATGGCCGATTTCTCAAATACTGATGCTGTTTGGGATGATCTCCGGGTCTAGATATTCGTATGGTGGGTTTCTGTGAATGTTTCTTTCTTTGATCGTTTTACTGATTTTGTTAAGGTCACTGCGAAACCTGTTAGAAAAAAAAAAAAGAATTTTTAGCATTTTGAATGGCAGTGTTTTTTCTTTCTTTCTGGGATCAAGGGGATGGTGTGACAAAACCTAGTATTAATTCCTGGCATGAGTGATTAAGCAGGAAGTGAGCAGAGGGCTTGGATGACCCCTAATGATTTTGGGAACAGATAGATGGACTTTAAACTCTTTCACCAACAAAGGAAAAAACAGGACTTGGTAATTGCTGAATAACAATCTCTTTAAAAACAACCCTTTACACAGGTCACTAAAATGTTTTAACTGCTTAATTAGATATTTTATGAAACAGGGAGTTTTGGAACAACAGGTTGACTGAGATCAAGCTAATGTGTTTTTTACTGTAATTAGGTATTTTGTATAACTGGGTGTTGGAAACACAGGTCCTGTCTCCTTTAAGGGCAAACAAAGAATAACAACAACAATAAAAAAACAAGAAGAATGTCACAAGATCATGTTTCAGCACAACACAAATAGATTTCCTGAAATAAGGCCTAGTTTGGTAATGTTGCTTCAGTAGGTTTTTAATGTTAGATTGTCGGTACCAACTGGCTCATTGCCTCATGACACCGAAAAGTGATGAAGGTAACAAGTTACTCATCAACTATCTCTGTGACCTGTGGGTCAAAGATTTACTGAACTTCAAAACAATGCTTTCCTGTTGTAAATTTAAATAATGTGGACACAAACAATAGATTGCACAATTTATTGCCTGGCATATTCCACTTTATCTCGCCAGGTACATTACTACAGAGCTAAGTCAACATATAATGAAGCACAAAAATTTAATCTTTTCTCTAAAATACATAAATTGCACTGACAAGCTGGGCTGTACATCTCTCCACCATAAATTTTAGATCAGCTATGTGATTATCATGGTAACTTCAAATTTATCAAATGCTCTTTCTGTTTATGTAAAACAGGTGAATTCAGTTTCACTTATACACAGCCTCTGCCAGTTTAGTGAAACAGCCGCTGGACGACTGTTATATAAATTGAATTAGGCTTATTTAAGCGAGCTAAAAACCTGGCCAACTTGGGGGTCAGGAAGTGATAAAACAGACGGGAGTGACCAGTTCGCTCTCTGAGGCTCACTGGTTTTAGGACGAGAAACATGTAGTTCTGATTTGTCCGTTGCGTTCAATGATTTTACGCAACGTGGGTTGAGGTGTGTAGAGAGAAAGATAGGTTCCATCTATTGTAGGGTATTTCCTAACACGTTGTGAATTGTAATGCATTATTATTTGTGAAGACCTTAGATGATGTTCAGTGAAATAAATAGATGTGAATGTGATAATGATAGTCCCAGCTTTTGATTCGGATTAGTACTTGTGGCTAGTGTGCGTAGTTTGTTTATTTGTTACCTGGCTTATTAGACTTTACGCAGAAGATCTTGTGCCTGGACTAGAATATTCTTGTTTCTAGTCCCCACCTAACGAACTATTTTCCTTTATTTTTTATCTTGGTACTTAGGGCTTCTCCACCCTAGTACATTAGCAAAAGTCTATTCAATGTGCTGTAAATAATTTTGAAGTCACAGAATCGAGCAAATGATGTCTTATCAAAGAACTGGCTTCTGTCTTCCTGGTTAACCTTGAAACAGTATCTCCACTCAGTTGTGGATGAAGCCATTTAGGGGTGTGTTCTGCCACTCTGTTTTCAAGCTGTCTATCCGTTTGACCGATGTAAGTCACCTGGCACTTACACGTAAATTAATGAATGCAATTGGATTTGGTGTATGAGATACAGGCTCACTGACAGGTGGAGTATGGATGTTGGTGGTCTTGTATCTAATCAATAGGACAGCAGCGAAGAACAGAAAGAGCATGTGATAAATTTCAAGTTGTCATGGTAATTGCATGGCTGGTCTTGAACTGGAGAGATGTACAGCCTGACTTGTGACAATGTGATTTATGTATTTCAGCAAACAAATTATATATTGATTTAATACTATAGTAATGCACCTGATGAGATACAGTGAAACTTGCCAGGTGATAGATTGTGGAATGAATTGCTTGTGTCTTTAAATATAGTGAACTAATGAATTACTCATTCAACTATCTCAAGCCTGTGTGTCAAAGATATACTGGACTAATGACTTACTCATTCAACTATCTCAAGCCTGTGAGTCAAAGATATACTGAACTAATGACTTGCTCATTCAACTATCTCAAGCCTGTGAGTCAAAGATATACTAAACTAATGACTTACTCATTCAACTATCTCAAGCCTGTGAGTCAAAGATATACTAAACTAATGACTTACTCATTCAACTATCTCAAGCCTGTGAGTCAAAGATATACTAAACTAATGACTTACTCATCAACTATCTCAAGCTTGTGAGTCAAAGATATACAGGACTAATGACTTACTCATTTAACTATCTCAAGCCTGTGAGTCAAAGATATACTAAACTAATGACTTCCTCATCAACTATATCACTGACCTATGTGTCAAAGATATACTGAACTAATGCCTTTACTCATCAACCATTTCTCTGACCTATGTGTCAAAGATATACTGAATTAATGACTTGCTCATTAACCATCTCTCTGCGCTGTGGGTCAAAGATATACTGAACTAATGACTTACTCATGAACTATCTCTCTGGTCTGTAGGTAAAAAATATACTGAACTAATGACTTACCCATCAACTATCTCTCTGCCCTGTGAGTCAAAAATATACTGGACTAATGGCTTATCAACTATCTCTCTGGTTGGTGAGTTAAAGATATACTGAACTAATGACTTACTCATCAACTATTTCCCTAGCTGGTGGGTCAAAGATATACTGAACTAATGACTTACTCATCAACTATCTCTCTGGCCTGTGGGTCAAAGATATACTGAACTTCAAAGTCCCCGATGCTTTTAGTTCCCTTAGCACTGAGAATTTTGGTCACAATCATAATGTCTAAAGTTGTTGGTCTGTCTGGCAGGCAGTCCAGAATCTCTCGCTCTGTGGCGGTAGCATTCTGGAGACAAAAAGTGGTATTTCTGAACAATAATACTTTATGTAAGAGTTAAATTTAACAGAAATTAAATTACACTATTTTATGATAGTCAAGTATAATTTTTTGAATATATTTTAGTTATATATCACTTTTTGATGTGTAGAAGATGTAAAAACCAGCCTCTATATTTATCTAAATATGTGTAAGTGGACATGAAGCTTGATACAGGCATTTAGGTAGATTCATGGGAACAAAATCCTATGGACTATGTTTAGTGCAAAGGGGGGGGGGGGAGGAGGAATAGAATTAATGAAAATATGACTGCAGAAAGATTGACAGCCGAGCGTCAGAAAAAAAATACACTAAATACCTAGTGAATAATGAAACTATCAGGCAAATTGTGGGAACGACACCTTGTACTAGATTCATCGAGAAACAGCAGATCAAGTGGTTTGGCCATCTTATTAGAATGCAGCAAGATCAAATACCATCACAAGCACTACATCTCAGAAGATCAGCTACAAGAGCAAGAGGACGGCCGCGGAAAACATGGATCGACAACATTAAAGACACTCTACGCCTTCACTGTATAACAATAGCCAGTGGCAGCCAACGTGCACTGGATCGTAAATTATTCATCCCCACAACGCTTAACACAGAAGTGGTTTATGATGATGATGACATATGATGGCAACAACAATCCTGAAATCTCATTCTCTGAATGTGAAAGACTTTTCTTAACATGGTGGGGGGGGGGGGGGGGAGGGAGGGGGTGTCTTGCAAGTCACACTCACCATGGCCTGTGATTCACATGCCCCCTGACTGCACAATACAAAACAATCATCTGGAAGGATGGATAGGGGCCAACAACACAGAGGTTCCATAAGTGAAACAAAGAACAGGAGCAATGTCACCTGTCATGATGAGTCTCATAAGAGGTGACTAAGGATGGTTGAGCTGAGACTGGTTACCTCACCCCTATTGAGAAATATAGCTGCAAAATTCAAACAATCATGAATACAGATGCAAAATTCAGTCAGTCATGAACGTAGATGCAAAATTCAGTCAATCAGGAACAAGTCTACAAACAGCTTGGTGTGTGTTTGTTGGGGACCTATTCTACACAGGGAAGGGGTGAGGATGTAAAGCAGAAGAAGTGAAGAAGTAAACCTTAACAACTACCTTTTCCATAGGCATTGAAAAGCCTCTATACTCAGTGCAAATAGGATACAGAGTGGTAGGTGTGGCCAGGTCAGGGTTAAACAGGTCCAAGGCCACTATTCCCCTCTGAAGGTGTGTCCACTTGACTAAACACTAGTCTGGTAAACAAGGGAAGATAACTTATGCTGAAGATCCTGGATCCTGGACAGTTTGACATCATGGCATGGAAGGCCATCTTCTAGGTCAGAACTTACTGAAAGCACACGAGACAGAAGGTTGTGAAAAGACATGACGACTAACACAACTTGGCATGCAAGACCATCTTCTAGGTCAGAACTTACTGAAAGCACACGAGACAGAAGGTTCTGAATAGACATGATGACTAACACAACTTGGCATGCAAGACCATCTTCTAGGTCAGAACTTACTGAAAGCACACGAGACAGAAGGTTCTGAATAGACATGATGACTAACACAACTTGGCATGCAAGACCATCTTCTAGGTCAGAACTTACTGAAAGCACACGAGACAGAAGGTTCTGAATAGACATGATGACTAACACAACTTGGCATGCAAGACCATCTTCTAGGTCAGAACTTACTGAAAGCACACGAGACAGAAGGTTGTGAATAGACATGATGACTAACACAACTTGGCATGCAAGACCATCTTCTAGGTCAGAACTTACTGAAAGCACACGAGACAGAAGGTTCTGAATAGACATGATGACTAACACAACTTGGCATGCAAGACCATCTTCTAGGTCAGAACTTACTGAAAGCCCATGAGACAGAAGGTTGTGAATAGACATGACTACTAACACCATGGCATGGATTCTCCATCACTTTTGTCTTTGTAGGATGGAATAGGTGCAAGTCTAGTACTCTATATTTGTCATTGGCTTTTGTCTTTCTTGCAAATATATATTTTTAATATCCTAAATCCAACAATGAACATGTCAAATACAGTAAAAAATAATACTTAGTTAGCCAAGATAAAAGGACATGCTTCTCATAAAATAATTTTAAAGTGGTGAGGAAAAAGAAAAAAAAGATCACCTTCTTTATTTTTCTTGATATCAACAACGTGCATATTATTATATGAACATAACATGCTTTATTGATAAAATACAACTACTGTATGAAAATTAGGTGTTTGGAAGGGCTGAATGTAAGACAGGCCTGCATGCCCAGTTTGTAACACTGAAAATAAAGTTTGTTTGTTTGTTCATTCACATAGGAAAATCTCCAGGAGATGAATTTGGGGGATAGAGAGGCCAGAAGGTGAGCTGCATATGAAAGCAATGGATAGGATGACTTAGTGTTAGTTTTTTGACAGCCTATGCTTCATTAAGAGAAACCAGGCAGAAGGAAAAGATGAAGACGAATCAATACAGCAACATAAATTAGTTTATAACAAATGTGTTCTCTATTTACTAACTCAAAGACAAACAAGAGTAGACACATCTGAACACATCTGTCACTTACAGGATCAGTTGGTGGTTTTCCACGCATCAGACCTGGGTAGTTAGGGGGAAATGCATACTCTTCATACTGTGGGAAGTTGGTGGAGGCGTGTGAAATGCTGCATGTGTATATGATGCAGGTGACAATCTGTGCCAGCTGATCATTGCTGGTGATTTCTCCATTTCCTGGAACTCCCTGGAAAACAATTAAAATTAAATTTGAACAAAGAAGACACAAACAATAGATTGCAAAATGTATTGCCTGGCATATTTTGCTGCATCTCGTCAGGTGCATACTACAGTAACAATTACTTAAATGATGCAAATAAGTGAATCCTTTACAACTGAAGTGCAAAATCAATAACAGACAAAAACAACTGCCTGTTTTACCAGGGCAGCCACAGTGTCTGAATTCTTTTTACAAAATTCAGTTTTCATTTTTTTTTTTTTGTCTTCCTTGTTCAAATTTATGACCGGGAAACATTGCTTTAAATTAAAATTAAGTTGGAAAGATACATTTACTTGCTTTATTTTTCTTCTGATGTGAGTAACCAGTTTTCTTCTTCTTTCTTCTTTTCTCTAGTCCTGTTCTGCTTTTCTATGTCAGATTTTGAGGAATCATCTGGTGCTTTCCCTGTGAGTTAATGTTTTCTAAACATATTACATTTGTATGTGTCCAGGTCCTCCTCATCTTTCTTCAATAACACCATCACCACCTCATCATCATGTTCTTGCTGGTAAAAGTAGGCTGTCGTGTTTCACTGTCTTACATGATCACCAGAATCATGGATCAGGTCAGTATACTTATCTTGACCCAATCCTAATGTCTAAACCATCCAGGTATTTAAGTAGACATTTTTCGGGGGATGTTGTGCTTTGAGGAAGATATTTTGCTTTGCAATTACCATAACTTCAGTTTTCCTGTGTTCAAATTGGAACTTAATTTTGATTTTGGAAGCAACGCTCAGTTCACCAGTGCAGTTTTTTTGGGGATCCTTGGGTATATATGTTACAGCTGCAGTGTTTGTGTTTTGTGTGGGGCACTCAACAGGCTAGCTATTCTGTGGAGAGAGACTAGGTTGTGTGGCAGGCATTTCAAACTGGCAGCTCATGGGCTGCATGCGGCACTGTGCAACCACACTTGCAGCCCACAACAAATTTAATAAATGACTCCAATTAGTTGTCGTGTATGGCCCTCATAAGGACAAAATTTGACCTATATGGCCCCCAAGGGACCCCCAGTTTTACATGTCTGCTATATGGATAACCCAGTGCAATGAAGCAAATTCTGTTGGCTTTTCATATCTTAATAATTTGCTTCCAGCTTGTCATATTTTCTTTGATGATGTGAATTGGAGAAACTATTTTGCTTTGCAATTACCATAACTTCTGTTTCTCTGTTCAGACTGAAATTTCATTTTGACTTTGTTACATGTGTGCTCATAACTATTTGTAACTGTTTCATTTTCAGTGATCAAAACTGCAAAACACATTTTTGACATGATGACCTCAACCCCCCCCCCCCCCTTTTTTTTTTTTCCCTGCTGATGTTACTGGTATTTGTTGCATGGATCTAATTGGTATTTCATTGTATGAACTGAATCATCAGGGTGATATATAAGAATATAAAATAGGCAAAGAACAAATATTCATCTTCTTGATAGCATTCACCAGTGGTAAATTCCGGCAAAAACTTCTGGTTGTTCGTCCAATTCTAGACTTTGCTCCTGTTCAATTTAATTTGTATGTGCACATCCATTTTACAGAACTGGCTTAGTTGTAGATAGACTGTTGGTTCCTTGTCACTGTTTTAGATACACACTGATTTCAACACAAACATCCCAAAATATTGCCTTGTACAACATGAATGTTAGGCAGTGGGTCTATTCTTTTCTTGCCATAAATAAGGCCCTGGTACCACATAGAGGGAAAAGGAGAAGAAAGACATTCAGGTTTGAAAATAAAGGACAAAATAAGAAAAATAGAAAGAAGACAGTCAAGGCATAAAGGAGCAGCAATAAGTGACTAGATGCTAACCTGCCAGTTCAAAAGTTTTGGGTTCAAATCTGGACAAGGCGGATTTGAAAGAAACTTAACCTTGGATCCAATGTCAACCCATTCTAAAAATGCTATGAGAAAATTTCCTGGGAAGTAAATACAGCTGACATCATGTTAACTACATCCGGCATCAAATCTAGCATCATATGCTTGATGGTCATTTTCAAAATGCACAGAAAAGGGCCTTTATTTTTAATCAATACATAACAGACTATACTAAAAAAAGCAAGACATTATAAAACTGGTATGCAGAAAATATAAAAATGGAGAAACTGCAGATCTACCATGACTTTCAGGCCAGTAGGTTAGCATCTAGCCACTATGGTACCTTGGTTGTCTTAATTTTTCTTATTTTGTCCTTTACATCAGTGTTCATCAACTTGTTTACACCCGTGACCCCCCAAAACAGTGGAAATTTTTTCGCTGCCCATCTGACAGCTAACCAAACATAGAAACAAATGCAGATAGCAGATTTTTTGTTAAATTCAAGGTCATAAAATATTTTCAGCTAATGCGACATCTGCTGCTGCTCAGAGGTAAGACATCTATGGATGGAGCGTTGTTGAGTTATTCGAAGTGCTGCAAGAACATTCATCCCATTTCTCAGTTTGGTTTGCAATAACTGTTTTATACAGTTAAGCAGGGTTTCCAGGATTTGAAACTGTTTTATTCTCGCCCTTGAGGTGTTAATCCTAAAGACTGCAAACCTTGAAGAGAAAAATTACCTACCCGACCCCGTTACATGATTAGGCAGAAACATCTGGCGGCCCACCTGGACTTTTCCATAGCCCACCAGTGAGCCGCACCCGATAGTTTGAAGAATACTGCTTTACATCTCCAATGTTATTTTCAACTTTTTTTTTTCTCCTGTTCTATTTTCTCTTTTGTATCCCCCGTTTATTCATTTCATATAGTGAAATAATAAAGAGATCCACCTAATTTTGATCTTTCCTTGTTCTTTTTCCCCATTTATTTTAAACATGATGAAACAAAACACTGTATAACACTTTACCAATATCCCAACGCCTCCTTCTGATTTGTTTCGTGGCTTCACAAGTTCCTTAGCCCAGTTTTGTATTTCATAGTCTGCTAAAAGCAAGTCTGTAGTACCTAGTGTGATAAAGTAATGGAAGTTTTCATGTGGACTGTTTTAACAAATTAGGAACAATTTATAAGTTCTTCAATTTGTTTACTCTTTATACACCAACATAAATTTAGTCTACTGAAAAACACACGATTCTGCTGTTCTATATGTTTTGTGCTTCATTATTGATTCTGCAAGACCACACACCAAGAAAGAGACACTACAGAAATGAAATATGACATTAACACAAGCAAAAGACAGGAAACTACATTTAACTGCTCTCTGCGGCATAAACAGTAGGACAGAAGAAGAAAGAAAAGAAAAAAGTAAGAAAGTAAGTTCACAATTACAGTATCAGTGGTGCCAGTGTCCATCTGATTATTTGTTCCTCTGGTTTTTCTCTGGGTTTTGAATGTCGACCAGATCTTCTTGTTGCTGTAGATCTCTCTCTAGATCTTGATCTTTTCTTGTGTGTTCGCATGCATCCGTGTGTAAGTATGAGTGTATGTATGTGTATGCATGAGAGTCTATTTATGTGTATTTATGAATATGTGAGTTTTTATGAATGTATGTGTTAGTGTTTTGTGTGTTGAATGTATGTATTTGCATGAAGATATGTGTGGTCTGTGTGTGTGTGAGCATAATGTACTGCTATGTATGTGTCTTGTGTTTATGTGTGCATGTGTGTATATGTGTATGTGTGCTTGCATGTATGTGTGAACATATGTATGTGTGTAAGCATTTGTATGTATTATCTTTGTATGCATGTAAGCATGCGCACACACATACGCGCGTGCGTTTGGGTATATGTGTGTGTGTGTGTTTACTTTGATTGCATATTTGAATGTGTGCTTTTACCACCCAAGTTTATGTGTATTTTACTTGATACCAATATCTATATTGCTATATGAACATAACATGCCTTAAAGATCAAAAAAATAATTGCAGTATGAAATATGAGTGTTGAGAATGGTAAAAAGTAAGACTGGCCTGTGTGCCCAATTTTTTACCCCTTGAAAATCAAGTTTGTTCGTTCGTTCCCTTTTCATATATACACACATGTAAAAATTAAGCCAACTTACGATAGTATAAATTCACATATGAATCCACATATTTTTTAATAGCTTCATACAAAAGCAGTGCATCATTTCTGAAGTGGTAACACGGCAGGATATTCGTGTCACTCAGCTGGTGAATAAGAATTACATGTTTGTATAAATTATAAAATAAAGTACTAGTTTTACAACTTTAGGAAGAGGAAATGCAACCTGAAAACGTAATGTTATCGCTGGGCAAAGCAGGTCCTTAAATCTTGGTTGGCAGTTGGTCAAGGAAGGAAGTTCCTACAGTCGGAAAGATGGAGCACTGCTTTTCTAATGCAACAGATTCTGCAGCATGCTTTGTTTTAAATGTATTGGTGTTAGGTTTTCATTTGGAGTAAACAAGGCAGGCAGATAGAGGGATCATGCTGCCTAGACAACACCTGGTCTTTACCATACCAGTGAGGTTTTGTGCTTTTGACTACACTGGTGCTTTAAGAACATGGTGCCAGATTCATAATTGTATAGACCAGTGTTTCCCAAACATTTCTTAGCCGCTCCGCTTTTTTTTTTTAAATAAAAATGTTTTCACGGCGCTCTAACCTAAGTAAATGTATGACTATTCACATGTAAGAGATTTTTTTTTAAAATCCTGTATCTTCAAATATTTTGCGGTGCCCCTGTGAAGAGGTCACGGCAGTTTGGGAATCACTGTTATAGACCGGTTGGCACTCGATGGGTAATGTGGTTATCATTACTTCTTTTTTCAATAGCATCAGAACTGGAACACAGCAAGCGCTAACTGTTGAAGATGGAGACAAGAGTTCTTCTAGGATTTCTCAAGTACCATGACATCAGTTTTGAACTCAACTCCACTCAACTCAGCTAATCTTTGAATGTGGTTAACCAGTTCATTTAATGAGTTAATTTCTTTCAACAAATCTTCATTACATTTTCTATCTGTCGGTGCCATTCTCATCATTCTTCTATAAGCTCACTTTTCAACAGCAACCATTTAAATTCTAACCAGTCTGCTGACTATCCATGATGAGCTTCAACACAACAAGATTTGCTCTCTACAGCTCTAAAGAACTCTCTTTCCCACCTAAACTGAAAACACATTGTGGCAGC
Source organism: Candidula unifasciata (assembly GCA_905116865.2). Classification (NCBI taxonomy): domain Eukaryota; kingdom Metazoa; phylum Mollusca; class Gastropoda; order Stylommatophora; family Geomitridae; genus Candidula; species Candidula unifasciata. The sequence goes on along the minus strand of CAJHNH020001357.1, from coordinate 116,433 downwards.
GTAAGTGAAAAGAATATGAATTTCCCCCTACCCACACTTATAAATAAACAGCACATATGTACACCAATTTTTAGAGCAAATAGACATAAGAGGAATATAATTTCCACAGCTGTCTATATAGACAATATACAAGACAAGAAAAATAATTTCCACCATACCCCTCTTTTCTTGAGATCTTCAGGCAATGTCCCCTCTACATCCATTCTCCATGTGTTGAAACTGTGAGAGAAAAATAATAATCTTCCTTTACTTTTTTTTTTTAAAGCTTAATACAACAATGTAAAACAATATAAACTGTAGCATGTGATAGAAGGGAGCCACCATGGTGCAGTGGCTAGATGCTCACCTGTGGAACCAAAGGTAATGGGTTCAAATCCAAACGGAGTCTGACTTTTTTTTTTATGACCTTGGTTCCCAGGGTGACCTAGCTTTAAATGTGTAACAGGCAAAGTTCTGGGAAGTAAAGGCCGCTGGTGTGATGTTGACCACATCATCTACCCAGTGCAGACTGGTCTGTGATATATAGATCCAGCAATAAATGCCCAATATTCCCAAAGGCATGTAAAAGAGTCCTTTACTTTACTAATGTGATAGAAGTACTTTTTTTCCTTCTTCTTAAGTCTCCTAATGGCTTGTCCCTCATTTTTCCTTAACCTTTATGTCTTTTCCTGCTTCTTTTCTTGTTTCTTCTTTTTCTTCAGATTCTACATCTCCTCCTCTTCCACTGCTGCTCCTCCTGCTTCTTCTTCTTTTTCTTCTTCTTCTTCTTCTTCTTCTTCTTCTTATGCTTTTTCTTCACATACCATTCTATTTAAATCCTCTTCTCTCAATGACAATGCAACTTTCTATTCGTCTTCATAAATATTCTCTCTATTTTCCTTCTCTCCTCACCCTCTGTCCAATTTTGATTTCATCTTCCCTGTAGTAAACTCTAAAATACTTGCTCAAAGCTAACTGATCCTTCTTAAAGGGGTTCCAACAACCTGAGGAATACTTCTGCAGCCAAACCCTTTTTAATCACTTCATTTGAGATACTTTAGAAAAATATATTGTATTCTAAGTTATCTCCCTTCAGGGGACTGAAGATCTATTTCTCCTGGTTTTACATTCAAACTGCAGTTTACCGGATCACTGTCCTGTCAATAAAATCATAGAGCAGAGCAAACCCAGAAAATAACCACCCCCCCCCCCCTTCCCCCCATTTCTCTGCCACCCCCACCCTTTGTTTTATTTTGTTCCTTCTCTCTCAACCTCTTACATGCAGATGCACAGAATAAGGAATCCATACATATGATTTTCCATTACCATAGTTACTTACCCTTTAGTAATCAGAGCAAAGAGTCCCTTATTGCCAAAGTTCATAGTTTTGTCCACCCAGCCATTGTCAGAGACCAGTAGCTCTAGACCACGTCTGTATAATGAGAACATAGCCAGTGAAACTAAAAGTTTACATGTTGTGTCTTCGGCAACCTTACAATTTGTATTTCAGCCCACCTGAAATATAACTCAGGAGACCTTATATTTTCTATCTCTGGGAACATGCTTCTAAGGTAACATACATCTAATGGAACATACATCTAAGGGAACATGCATCTAAGAGAATATACATCTAAGAGAACATGCGTCTAAGAGAATATACATCTAAGAGAACATGCATCTAACGGAACATGCATCTAACGAAACAGGCATCTAATGGAACATATATCCAATGGAACATGCATCTAATGGAACATACATCTAATGGAACATGCATCTAAAAGAAAACAGATCTTAAAGAACATGAATCTAAGGGAACATGCATCTAAGGAAACATAAGTTTAAGATAATATACATCTAAGAGAAGATACAACTAAGTATACATCTAAGGGTACAAACATCTATAGGTACATAATCTAAGGGTACAGACATCTAAAGGAATATATATCTAAGGGTACAAACATCTACGGGAACATACATTCAAGGGTACAAATATCTACAGGAACATACATCTAAGGGTACAAACATCTGAGGGAACATACATCTAAGGCTACAAACATCTAAGGGAATATTCATCTAAGGGTACAAACATCTACAGGAACATACACATAAGGGTACAAATACCTACAGGAACATACATCTAAGGGTACAAACATCTAAGGGAATACACATCTAAGGGTACAAACATCTAAGGGAATATACATCTAAGGGTAAAATCATCTAAGGAAACATACATCTAAGGGTACTTCTTCTTCGTCTTCTTCGCGTTCACCAGCTGTAAACTCTGGCGGAAAGTTCTGGTTGTTCATCCACTTCTAGACTGCAGTGCTGTTCCAGAACCTAAGTGTTTCATGTGCATCCGTTTTACAGACCTGACTCATTTGTATGCAGACTGCTGGTTCCTTGCCTCTCAGACAGATGCACTCTGACTTCAAATGAAGCTCCCAATTAGCTGACTCTTACGACATATTCTTTTGATAGGCAGTGGGTCTATTCTTGTTTTGATAGGCAGTGGGTCTATTCTTGTTTTGATAGGCAGTGGGTCTATTCTTGTTTTGATAGGCAGTGGGTCTATTCTTGTTTTGATAGGCAGTGGGTCTATTCTTGTTTTGATAGGCAGTGGGTCTATTCTTGTTTTGATAGGCAGTGGGTCTATTCTTGTTTTGATAGGCAGTGGGTCTATTCTGGTTTTGATAGGCAGTGGGTCTATTCTGGTTTTTCCTATAACAGGGCCCCGTAACCCACACAAGGAATCTAAGGGTACAACATCGAAGGAAAAATACATCTAAGAGAACATTTAAAAACAACTGTGCCATCTCCACAATGCTGGTTGTTTGCAATATGCGATGTATCCCCTACTAACTATGGGACGTGTTGTAATTGTAAATGACCCACAGAGCATGTTGAAAGATAGGCATGCTTCATGCAGAGTGGCAAGCTTCGCTTCAGAGGTCCTGGGTAGTTAGCGCCCTTTTAATACTTTCTCAGGTCATCCCGGTGATACTGGTAAATGAACAAGCAGATAAACTGGCTGCTTCTGCTCCATTTGGTAGAGAACTGATGTACGACAAGCTAGATTCTGTAAGGTTCCTTTAGGAGAGAGTTAGGCGTGGGGAGGCACAAACAGATCATTACAGTCTGAGGAGAATGGTGCTGACAGAAATTATCAGTGGGATCTAACCAACACTTAACACTCAAGGGAAAGGCGAGACGGATGTACTACTAGACAGTTAAAGGTGTTATCGCAAATGGAATCTCATACTTGCTGCTGATGATAGGCATGGAGAACTTATGGGAGTGTTCTGAGCGCTGTAATAAAGATTCTCAATTCAACATTCAAAAACATTCAATTATAGGAACATTATGGAGCTATTCCTATAACCGTGCAGGAAGGTCATGAGAATGGTCTTTCTAAACCACCTGCCCAAGGAACTGAAACCTGGAAAAACACTGACGATTACATTATGAAGGGAACGTTTACATATATGTTAATGAACTTTACATGACAAATATTTCAGGGAATCTTACACATATCTGAGGGATTACATGTATCAAAGCGAACCTTACATACATCTCAGGGGTATATCTCAGAGAACCTTACATACATCTCAGGGAACCTTACATATATCCAAGGGATTACACATATCTCAGGGAACTTTACATATATCTGAGAGGCACTTACATGTATCTCAGGGAATCTTAGAAATATCTCAGGGAAGCTTAAATATCTTTCAGGGAAGTTTATGTGTATCTCAAAGAAGTTTACATATATGTATCAGAGGGAGTCTTACATGTCTTGGGGAATGTTTCATGTATCTGAGGGAACCTGACATGTTTTGTTTTAGGAAATGTTATATGTTTCTGAGAGAACTTCATATGTCTGAGGACATTTGTTATGTATCCGAGAGAACCTCACATGATTTGGGGGATGTTTCTTGTATCTAAGGGAACCTTGCATGTCTTGTCTTAGGGAACATTACAAATATTTGAAAGAATCTCAAGAGTTTTGCAAGTATCTGAGGCAGCCTTGCATGTCTTGTTTTGGGGGATGTCTTGTCTCATTAAACTTTGTATGTATCTCAGGGAAACTAACATGTTTCAAAACATGCTACACTTATCACAGAGAATATTAACATATCTTGTCATGGGCAACATTACGTGTATCTCAGGGAACCTTTAGACCATGAGAAATATGAATCTCAATACTGTTTCTCTGAATGCCTCACATATTCTTAAGAGCTTCAACTTTGGAGCAAACCATCAGACATCAAATGGTGTTGCCGAAAGACACAACAATTATATGACGAACTCACAAACCTATTGATACTTACATTATTTACATGCCATTTACACACATCTTGATGACACAACACATCTTGATGCCATTTACACACATCTTGATGTCATATACACAAATCTTAATGACATTTACACACATTTTGGTGACACAAAACATCTTGATGACACACACACAATCTTGGTAACACTTTCACACATCTTTATGACAATTAAACATAGCCTGATAACACTGACAAACATCTCGGTGACACAAACATCTTGATAACATTTACATTTATACACCCCTTGATGACATTACACACACATTGATGACATTTACACACATCTTGACATTTACACACACCTTAGTGACATTTACACACATCTTGGTGACATTTATACACATTTAAGGGACATTTACACACATCTTGGTGACACCTACACACATCTTCATGACATTTACACACACCTTAGTGACATTTACACCCATCTTGGTGACATTTATACACATTTAAGGGACATTTACACACATCTTGGTGACACCTAAACACATCTTCATGACATTTACATACACCTTGGTGAGATTTACATACATCTTGATGACATTCACACACATCTTGGTGACATTTACACACATCTTGGTGACATTTACACACATCTTGGTGACACTTACACACATCCTGGTGGCCTTTATGCATATCTTGGTGACATTTACACATTTCTTGGTGACATTCACATACATCTTAATGACCCCTACACACATACTGGTAACTCTTACACCCATTTACACACATCTTGATAACATTCACAAACATTTTGATGACACTTACACACATCTAGTTGACATTTACATATCTTGATGACATTTTCAAACATCTTGATGATACTTACGAATTGATGGCGATGAGATAGAGAAAGTGTGGGGCCAGTAGCTTGAATATGGGATGTGACTGAGAGAGATTCCGGTGTGTGGCAACTGTCACCCCTTCCATGAGTAAATGAGTCAGTCCTAGATGTAAAAGAGCAAAGCATATTAGAAATACAGTGGGGTCCAATTGGAGCAATGATGCACAATACAAGACTCTTAATGTCTGTTAGCCTCTCTTGCTCAAGCCTACCTCACCTTCACTTGGTGAACCCTGTTCTTTCCAGCAATCCAGTTGAAGGTTGGGGTCTCAACTTCCAGTGGAAAACTGGATGGGACAACAAGCAAGGTAAAGGTGAAAGACGAAGGGATGAGCCTACTCTCCTCGAGTATGATCAGTCTACCCTTGCAAAGCAAGGTGCTGAAGTCGGATTGCATCACAGCAATCAGGATGCCACAAGGAAAGGTGAACAAAGGAAGAAGAAGAAGAAGAAATACAATACATGTTGATATTTTTATTGTAAAATCATTATCATCATCATTACCATCATCAACTGGTCAACCTGTTGAGTTGTTTAAATGTCAAATATCTGCTTGATAGTGTCATTTCAGACTTGGACTTAATAATTGGTCTATTTGACAAGATTTCTTTGGCATCTCATCTCAAAAGTGTTTATTTCATGTCAGTGATTTAAAAACAAAATGTTTGGCATGTTTGGCACTGATAACAGTGATGCCAGTTTTGGTCACCTGTGTGCTTTACTTTTCTCAACTTATTTCTACTTCCTCTGTATTTTTTATTTTTTTATTTTTCATAATTCTACTCAAATATTAGAATTCTTTAACTTGCTTCAAGGAAGCACTTTTTAAATACATTTTTAATCTTAATTATATTTTATGACATTACATTCATCATTATCATCAAGTCACCTTGATTACTGCCAGGGGTGATCATGTCTCTCTATAATCTGCTATCTTCAACAGTTTGTAAGATTTCATGTGTTGACACCCCTCCACAACATATCAAAAGGCTTCAAGAATTATTTTGTATTGTCTTCTTCTTCCTTTTGTTTTTAATAGGAAGGATGGGGGACTGGGTGGGGATACAGATCTTTCAATTGGTCATAATTTGTTCCAGTCTCCTTCTCCTCACAAGATGACCAAAACAAAATGTCTCTTTCTGCTGTCTATGATAAGTTGTCTTTGAGCCCTAACCTCTTTCAATACTGTGTTGCTTTTTGTTTTTTTTAAATACTGTCTAAGGTATTCTAAGGATTCTTCTGTAAAACTACATCTCCTAGGCTGCAAAAAGGTGTATATTATATGTTATGTTATGTATTGCATTATATTATATTATACAACTGCATTTTATAAAACGAAGATCATCTTATGCAATATATCTCTGTCGTTAAAGGTTAGAAAAAGAATTCTTGCTTGTTACATACATCTAGATTTAACACATGGCTGTGAGTCCTGGACAATCGGTAGGCAGGCTGAACAATTTCTTGAGGCCTCAGAGATGAGGTTTTACAGAAGAATGTTTAAAATAGACATCAGATGGAGACAGTCATCACTTTTCAGCTATGTTATGACAAGAGGGAAAATGGAACATGTTGTGATCACTGGAAAGATTTGTGGAAGGAGGGAAAGGGGAAGACAAAGAGAGAAGATTCTTGACAGTCTTGTTGCATGGCATGGAGGTGTGTCAGCACACGAACTGATACATGCTGCAGGAAATCGTGGATTATGAAGAGGCATGATTGCCCAAGCCAGTCGGCAAGGCACCTGATAATGATTATTATATTATATTATATTATATTATATTATATTATATTGTATTGTATTGTATTGTATTGTATTGTATTGTATTGTATTGTATTGTATTGTATTGTATTGTATTGTATTGTATTGTACTGTACTGTATTGTATTGTATTGTATTGTATTGTATTGTATTGTATTGTATTGTATTGTATTGTATTGTATTGTATTGTATTGTATTGTATTGTATTGTATTGTATTGTATTGTATTGTATTACATTATATTATATTATATTATATTATATTACATTACATTACATTACATTACATTACATTATATTATATTATATTATATTATATTATATTATATTATATTATATTATATTATATTATATTATATTATATTATATTATATTATATTATATTATATTATATTATATTATATTATATTATATTATATTATATTATACTTTATTATATAACATTGCATTACATTACATTACATTCTTCTTCTTCTTAAGTCCATGCTGTGTTGCTTTGGTAGTCATGTATATCCACAACTTTCTGTCTCATGTACTTTAAATCAACTCTGATACAGATGATTGTCCATGCCATGATATCAAACTGTCCAGCATCATTTCTCTCATTCCCCTTTTGCCTCTCCTCATTACATTACATTATATTATATTACAGACATGCTGAAACTAGTGAAATGGACACACATTTAGATGCGCTACAAGAAATGCCAAGACCACATACCCAGATGTGTCAGAGCTTGGTGGTAGGCAGCATCTGCATTGTTGTACCACATCTTCACCAGGGCCCAGGTCAAGGACGGGCTGAGAGGTGTGAATATCTGAAACAAACAGAACAATAGTGTCATTGCTGTATTTATTTGATGATAAAGGCTTTGTTGCTGCAATGTTTATTCATAAATTAATGGTGTGTTTTTACCAATAATTTTTCCCGCCTTTTGCTGTGCGTGTTTTTATTTTTTACATATCTTGCTCTTGTTCTTCTATTTAGCATCCACTGATTGTAAACTCCAAGGGAAAAGATCTGGCTGTTTTTTATTCACTTCCAGACTTTGGTCTTGTTCCAGAACTTGCACATTTATTTTGGCAGATCCGGCTTATTTATATACTAAATGTTGATTCCTTGCCTTTCAGGCAGAAACACTCCGATTTCCAAGGAAACACCTCTAATTAATCTACTTTTACAACATGCTTTATTAACGGGGCAGTGAGGCTTTTCTCTTTTTTTTTCCCACACGGGGAAGGGGTTAGAGGTTATAAAATTATACTCTGAAGAGATTTCACATGTTGTGCTTCATTACATGCTGACGTTAACTCTACAGTATCCATCAGAACAGATACACAGAAATATTGTTACACATGTCTCACAATCTTTTCTTCTACTCCACTGTATCTTGTACAATCTCTTTAACACCATGGATGGACTCCAGTCCAGCATCTTTGTCCTCTCTCATCAATATTCATCTTATTGCTTCTCTCAGATGTCCTTGTTTCCTTAATCTGTTTGTTTCTCTTCTAAGTGCCTGTTTGATTATTCTTTATCCATAGTTAAAATGGCGTTGAGAGGATTACAAGAGGATTAGCTCTTTCAGTACCAAACAATGCACTAAACATTGCTTTGCTGTACCTTGAAAATGTGATCCATTTGTTATACCTATCACAAATATATCTCAATTAATCATGTGCGCCTGAATTATTAATTTAACTACTTCTGCCCTGCAGATTCTCTACTGAACTCCATCTGACAAAAGTATCTAATGCTTTTAAGCTCAAATCATTACAGCAGAATAGGTTAAAGTAACATGTGATGTGACTGAAAGAGTTAAACTATAGGGAGCAGAAAAGAACAGAAAGGAACAAACAGATGAAGTAACTAATAAACAAATTTTGTACTGTCAGCATTAAGTAAGTTGAGGGGTTACTCTAGGATTTCCAGGAAAGTAAGCCAGGTGCTCTCACTATCTGAACCACAATAACCAGTAAATGAGAGACATTGCTAAATAAAAGATAAGGAGGGGAAAAAACCTGGCCAGAATGTGTGCTAAAGCATTCACCAACCTGAATCTCAGATCACAGATAATGAGATCACAATGAGGATGAATGCCACTTAAGAGGATTTGAGCAACACTGTCTGCTAAAAATTGTCAGAATTTTAGTGTGAGCTTAAAAAATTGGAAGCAGAAATCAATAAAGTGGCAAGAATTAATATGGTCATGAAGGAACTGGGCAATAGCAGAGGGAGGTAACAAGAATGTGTTCTGAAAAATAAAAATGCATATCTTTGCAGCAGAAATATACACATGCTATCTTTTCCTATCACAGGCAGCTCCAACCATATCCTCCTCAGCTTTTTAACTTCACTCTCTGGGTCTCTTCTCCTTTGGGGATCTACTTTTATTTCAAGCTTTTGTGGGCTCCAGTGTATAAACATTCTAGTCATATTTATCTCAGGTTTTTTTTTAAATGTGTGTTCTATCCAATGGCAGCATCATTTCATCACCTCTGAATTTACTGGAACCGGTTTAGTTCTCTCCAAAAACTCTACATTATTGACTCTTGTCATAACATTAAATTCCCTCTGTTCTGTAAAGGCACCAGTCAATGAATGTCTGTAATTTATTCTTAACTGTTTTAGTTGTTCTCCATGTTTAACTCTAAACAGCTGTACTGATTTGACATTAGAGCTAAATATGAAGGTAAGTCATTAAACCAAGGCAACTGTATCCTAGTCTGCATGGAACAGTATGCAGAAGAAGAAAAATTATTATTTCAGGACAAAGGACTGCCCCTTTGCAATATGTAAAGTATGTGTCCTGATGATTTAGCAGTTTGTGCATGTGTAACAGCTTGTAGAAGATGGCCACAGCACTGTTAACATGCACCAAGGATGAGAAATGAGGCTGAGGTGTTATTTATTTTGATTTTGTTGGCAGGTGGTCTTAACCCGCCTGAAATCTATTATCTACAGAGACAGTTATTTATTTCAGAGGAAAGTGTATGAATGGGTGGAAGGATTTAAAAACAAGTTTTTTTACCCAACTAACATCATCCCCTTAGATTTATTAAACTTACTAAATTTAGTTATATTACTATTTAGAAATAATTGTCACCATTATTTAGACATCCAAGCATAACTATGAGTGCAAAGACACAGATTATTAATAGCATATTCATTCCAACAGTAAGTTACCGGTGCCAAACATGGACGCTATATAAAGCTCATATACGTAAAATCACCACCTGCGAAATGAGGTGCCTGAGAAAAGCAGCCAACCTAACTATCCGAGATCGAGTGAATAATGAAACTATCAGGCAAATTGTGAGAACGACACCTTGTACTAGATTCATCGAGAAACAGCAGATCAAGTGGTTTGGCCATCTCGTTAGAATGCAGCAAGATCAAATACCATCACAAGCACTACATCTCAGAAGATCAGCTACAAGAGCAAGAGGACGGCAGCGGAAAACATGGATCGACAACATTAAAGACACACTACGCCTTCACAGCATGACAGTAGCTATTGGCAGCCAACGTGCACTGGATCGCAAATTATTCCTCCCCACGTTGCTTAACGGCAAAAGTGGTTTATGATGATGATGACTGTTTAGAAATGTAGGTATAATTAGAAAATATCCCAGCAAGACTTAAATGTTGATGATGTGTACTTTTTGTTTACTAGCTGACGTATGTGAGGAGCGAGTTCGAAAGGGCAGTATGTAAGACAGGACTGCATGCCCAAGTCTTACCCTTTGAAAATATAGTTTGATACGCGCTGAAGCAGAAGAAGAAAAAGAAGAAGAAAAAGCAGCTGAGGCCGAAGATGATGAAGAAGAAAAAGAAGAAGAAGAAGTAGTTGTAGTAGCAGCAACAGCAGTAGTAGTAGTATTAGTAGTGGCAGCAGCAGCAGTAGCAGTAACAGTAGCAGCAGTAGCAATAGTAGTAGTAATTGGTGAGGGAAGGGGAAGGAGAAGGAGGAGGAGAACAAGAAGAAGGAGGAGGAGGAGAAAAAGATATAGTCTGCTGATTTGTTCTTCATCTCAACTACAAAATCTCCCACCACCTCACCATTTACATCTCCCACAGCTACAGATCATTACCCCCCCCCCCCCCCCCCCACCCCAAACACACACAAGGCCAGTAATCAATTAACAACCCTGAAATGTCACCGAAACATCCCGATCATGATGAATTACAACTAACAATGACATCCCCCTGGGAGGAAGTAGCATCAACAGACTACTGACTCTGTCAATGCATGCCACCCACTCCCTGAGGAACTTCTGCCATTATAACTGCTGTTGTTTGCCTCAATCAGCAAACCAGGAACAAATGCTGCCACAAACAACCACTGAAACAATCCATTCTGCTTGCTATTTGTTTTGAGTGTCCCGATCAGGCTTTGATGGTGAGAACTTCCTGACAATTCTGGCTTCTGCATTAGCATTTGATATTCACAAATTACTGCAGTTTGCACCTGCTCTGTCAAACCTGCGGCTCCAATAAGTATATTCTTTCCTCTGTAACTACCTTAGGTCAGTCAATCAATCAGGTGCCATCTCTAGAATTAAGTATGCAGCCACACAGCAATGGATCCCCAGTGAGCATCATCTCCTATCTCTTGATGTTGTCCTTCACAAAATAAAATTTACTATTGTGTAGATCCACCTCTCCAGAGACTCAATTCAAATTTATAGCTGCTTGTTCGTTCTCCAGATTTCTACATTATACAGCAGGGTTGAGAATACCTATAATTTGACATTTCTCATTATTGCAAGAGGGATATTGTTATGTGTTAGTTACAGCAGAACATGTGGGAGGAAGACAAGAGGAAGACATGTGTTAGTTACAGCAGAACATGTGGGAGGAAGATGAGAGAAAGACATGTGTTAGTTACAGCAGAACATGTGGGAGGAAGACGAGAGGAAGACATGTGTTAGTTACAGCAGAACATGTGGGAGGAAGATGAGAGGAAGACATGTGTTAGTTACAGCAGAACATGTGGGAGGAAGACGAGAGGAAGACATGTGTTAGTTACAGCAGAACATGTGGGAGGAAGATGAGAGGAAGACATGTGTTAGTTACAGCAGAACATGTGGGAGGAAGACGAGAGGAAGACATGTGTTAGTTACAGCAGAACATGTGGGAGGAAGACAAGAGGAAGACATGTGTTAGTTACAGCAGAACATGTGGGAGGAAGACGAGAGGAAGACCAAGAAAAATCAGGATAAATTATGTAGCTGAAACCTGCAAAAAGATGAACAAATCCATCAGTCAAACCACCCAAGAAGTGCAAGGCAAATAAAGAAAACCATGACAATGGGCTACAACCTGGTATCAGTGAGATGAAAAAGAAGAAGAAGAAGAAGTAAAAAATGAACGAAACTTTTCAATGCCTTGATATATTCGGGGTATATGCTGACAGCCACATTTTGTTTTAACCCTGTTGGTACTCAAAAGTCCTGGGTTCAGATACACTTTCATTCCCAGACAATAGCAACAACAACAACAACAACAACAACAACAATTATAAAAATTATCTATTGATTACAAATTAATACAACTAGGAAAGTTACAAGTTGAAGTCAAGAGGACTGACTTCACTGCACTGGGTTTTATCTTGTATGACTCAGCCTCTTTCTGCAAAACACCTGCTGAGAGCATCACACAGAGCACAAACTCCATAGCTCCAGGGATAATCCCCAGGCATGTCTGTAGAAAATGAACTGTGTCCGTGACATTAAGCAATGACCTTCAGAGTGCAAGGCAAACGGTTTGTCTATCTCACCATAGAGATACCCCCCCCCCCCCCCCTTTCCATTGGGAAAGATAATGTTGCCATGGCAATGTGGTCTTAGAAAGAGGTTCTTGTTTTACCACTAGATATTGAGTCCAGACCATTGTCTTGGAGGGAGACACAATAATCACTGTTTCCTGTGGCTGAAATACATATAACACTCTCCAAAATCACAACTACAGGTTAAGCTAGAATACCATGGATCAAGAAAGAAAACAACATCAACATCCTGTATGACCTGAGCATCGAGGAGAACTGGCCCATAAACAGCATCCTGTCCTAAAGGCTGAGGTATTATGGTCATGCTAAATGTAATTGTGGCCTGGAAAAAGTGGTGATGGAGGGTACAGTTTTTGGAAAACAAGGTAGAGGTAGACCTCCAAAAACGTTGATAATAAGACATTGAAGGTGTCTATGACTATGAAAAGCACACAGGGCTGGAGAATAAACTGGAGAAACACAGACTTGCAGGTCTGACATGAAGAGAGTGATGTTTTGTAAAGAACTTGATGATTATGATGACACTACGAATGTAATCAACATGGGCTACTTACTGGATTCTCTGGGCCAGGTTTCTGGAAAAGCTGAATAGCAATTGGTCGCAGCTGTTTCATGTTGTCTAGGAAGAAGAGCCCGATTGGCTTGCAGAGCTAAAGGATACAAACAGCAGTATAGCTAGAATCAAACTGAAGGATACAAACAGCAGTACAGCTAGAAGCAAACTGAAGGATACAAACAGCAGTACAGCTAGAATCAAAACTGACCTTGACTCCTACGTCGAACCTGTCAAAAATGGGTTAAAACATTAGACCATCAGTCTTGGATCAGCTTATTGCTCTTTTCCCTAAAAGATTTACCAGTTGTTTCTTCTTTTTCTCCTCATCCTCCTGTTTGTTTGTTTCTTCTTCTTTTTTTTCTTCTTCTTCTTCTTCATCTTCTTCATCTTCTTCTACTTCTTCTTCTTCTTCTTCTTCTTCTTCTTCTTCTTCTTCTTCTTCTTGTCTTCCACCAGAAACTTTATCGAAGTGCTCAAGGCAGACGTAAGGCTTTACTGTGTGCTTGTTCTAATACATTGTATTTAACATAATCTTCATTTCTGTAAGGCTTTTCTTGATGTTCAATGTTCGTCGTGGCCTTTCCCTTGCTCCAGGCTAATTATGTATTTTTAGCATGGCTCTCTGTTTAGTTGCTTCCAGGGAAATCTTCTCAGACGACCAAATCATCTCATCTGTTTCCATTTAATGAACAGTTCAAGTCCTAGTCTTCTCCTAATGTCTTCATTTTAAACCTTACCTCTTATTGTTGCTCCAGCAGTTCGTCTAGATATCTTATCTTTGTTGCAATAATTAGTTCTCATTAGCTGTAGCAAAGGTCTGTTGTTGTTTCTAAACTTTTCTTTTTGTTTTTATATAACATTATGGCATAAATAAGATAACAGGAGCCAGGTGTGAATGCCTCTCTAATTGTAAAAGTATAATGAGGTAATCAGATGAGTGTTTCTAACCACAAACCCTGTCACCTTTTCATAAAAATGTTGGACCAAATACAGGCCTTCAATGTGCATTAAGGTTTAAACGGATTATGACACAATAAACACACAAAAAAATGGATCTGATGCAGTTATTAATCCCTAATGCATAATTCTTAAATTCACTTTGAGCGAATAATTTTAATCCAGATTATTTTAATGATTAAAAAAAATGAGACTGTCTTCTTTTTCTTCTTTTTCTTTTTGTGTATTTGTCCCTTTAAGGGCAGTTAGCCCATTGATTATCTGGCTGACTGACCGACTGGCTGACCGACTGACCGACTGGCTGACCGACTGGCTGACCGACTGGCTGATTATCATCCTGTCTAACATGCTGACTGATTGACGGCAGACTAGCTGGCTTGATGACAGACTGACTGCCTGAATATCTTGCTGACTGACAGACTGACTATCTTACTGACTGATAAACTTACTAACTGACTGGCTGACCAACTGACAGAATGATATTATGACTAATGACTAGCTGACTAGCTGACCACCTAGCTGATTGAATGAAATGCTGACTAGCTGACTGAATGCCCCCCGCCCACCAATCCTTCTGGACTGTTACTTAAAGGTTTGTCAACCCTGTGACTTAAGGAGCCACATCCAAAATGTCCTATTGATCCTACTAACAAGATATAAATAGGAAACCAGTGATTTCTATTTTAAGCACTTTATGTTGGTTGCTGTACACATCAAGTAAGGATCTGATGATCCTAATGTGAGCAGTCAAATGTGTAAGTGAACTGGCCTCTTCTTCATCCTTCTTCTTCTTCCTTCTGTTTTCCCCTCCAAGCTGCTGCGAGAATGTCTGACTACTCTGAGATCAGAGCAACTCAATCTTGATGGCTAGCCAGCTGGACAAATCACAGATATCCTGTTCAACCATTACAGTAATTATAATAGAAGCATCTGTAACGGCCACACCCGCCGAATGAAACCTGTACAATGTAAATTATCCTCTAACCTCCTCAGCTATTGAGATACTGATGTCCTTAGTTGATAAGAACATTTTACCCAATTAGAACATCATACAGAGTGACACAAAGTGCCACCATGCGGAAGAGGATCACGAGTGAAGAGGTCCCAGAAACTGCATTCAACAGTTAGGTTATATTTTTGGCCCTAGGCCACATAATTTAATGTTGAGAATTGACATCACAGCATTCGGGACACTCTCATAAGTGCTCCGTCCCCATCTTCAGCGTCAAGAGAAGAGTTCCGATTCCGATGGTACCAGTAACCATCTGATTGTATATCCGTCTCATCCTTTCCCTGAATGTTGAGCGTCGGCCATATCCCCATGGTAACTCCTCGCAGCGCTATTCTCCTTAGACTGTAATGATCTATCTGCGCCTCCAGACTGTTTACTCACTCCCAAAGGGCCCTCCCAATATCTAACTTGTCATCCATTGATTCACCACCAAGTGGTGCAGAGCCAGCCAGTCAAACTGCCTGCTCATTTTCCAACACACTAGCATGACCTGGAGAAAATAACCAAATGGATGCTAATTGCGCGGGACCTCTGAAATGATGCTTGCCACTCTGCACACTGCAGAGACTGCCTCCACCTCTATTCTCAAACTAGACATTGTGATATCATATGCAAGGCTTTGCTGCACTAGGCGACGTCCATTCTATAAAACCCCATGCACTTCGTCTGCCCCTCAGCACAGAGCCATCTGTATAGATAATCACATCACTTGAGCGGGAATTGTGGCAACAGCCAGATTGTGGCTTTAAAATAACGAAAAATTGCATCCCACAAGGGGACGACTTATTTTGTTTTTACTGATGTTCTTGACTGACTGACTGACTTTCTACCCCACCAGGACATAATACAAGCGATAAACACCCGATGACACAAAGTGCCACCATGTGGATGAGGATCGCCGTGGAGAGGTCCCAGAAACCGCGTTTAGAGAATTGGCCATATTTATGGCCTGCCTATATTGCGGCCCCTGGCAAAAGCCAGAGTGGGGCTTCAAATATTAAAAAATTACGTCCTAAAAAGAATGTAGGAATTATTACAACTGATGTTCTTAACCCCCTATGATTTTCTAATTAATGTACTCCTAAACCTCTATGAGATTCTAAACATATATATCAAATATATCTGTGACCTCTTACAAGTACCAAGAAGAATTAGCAGTGCAAAAACTACAATTCTGTAATCAAAATAGATTTCATTATTGTCCCCACCCAAACTCACTTTAATTTTCTCGACTGGATTACTTCCTATATTCTGTCATCTATTATCTTCCCCTGCCTCCACTATTTACCAGCATTTTGGATACTTCACCATCAAACACATCATCTGGGAACTCACAACAAATTGGTCACGAACTGGAAGTCCCTCCAGAATCTCTAGGTCACACATAAACAGCCTCTTCTGCTCGATCGCTTCCTTGAGGGTTAACCCTTCCAGCAGAGGTTTCAGTAAAGTGTCTGTCACTGGGAGTCTGAAAAATTAAACAAGAAAAAAATTGTGAAAATATTCCAGATGCGGAAAACCCCCTCAATCAAAGTAACTCTCCAAATTTGTTGATTTACAGAAGAAGAAGTGCTTTATTAATATCCTACCCCAGACAGGGAAAATCCACAGGTCACGGGTCAGTCTAATATTTCAGGGGGTAGTAGATAGGCTGCATGCAGTCGTGGGACCTAGGCTGCACTCTCTCGTGGGATGTATGTGGGTTGGGGTTAGGGCCAGTTCTAGATGTTTTGGGGTCGTTAAAAGCATCAGAAAGGCGGAGAAACCCAGTCTTACCACCCTCTAAAATGTTGGACAGTCCTATGACATCATCTGGGGGTGAGATATTAATAAAGCACAGAAGAATCGGTACTTAATATCATGGAGACATAAGCAATAAACTGTATAGCTTGTTTGGAGAAATGCAGAGTTGCTGAAAGAAATAATAGGCAAATAAGATATTTCGGCTGCATCTACTTGGCGTTCGGTTTCGTACGCTCAGGTTAGACCAGCAGGTGGGTCTGCTTCAATGAATTCATGTGTCAGTTGTCAACGGTCAACACACTTATAAAATACCCATTGCAGGGAAAGATTGAAAGCAATCGAGCAAGAAGTTGACAGTGAGAATGGACAGTGGCATGGAGTAAAATTTGTTCATATCAGAAATAACCGACAGAATATAAGACAGGAATGATTATCAACGCCCTCGAACCTGTTAATGAGAATAAATGGAATGAAGTGTGTACGCCAGCAAGAACCTCATCAACACACACCATCTACCAGAACATGATAAGAACGTAACGGACAGATCACATACCAGGAACTGGACATGGCTTAAAAAGTGACACAACCAGACGATATTACAGACATGGCGACACAAAATAACATGCAAGAAATTGAAGTGTGAGTGTCCTTACGTGTGGATGTACACGTTTTTTTTTTAATGAAAGTAAGTGCATTTATGTAGGCATTGGTAGACACACATGAAAGAGTATGCATGTGTGCGGAATGTCAAATAGGTATGCATACACGGATACGTATGAAAGGAAGTGCACACATGTAGTGTTGTCTGCGTGTATAAATGCTCGAGTGCATGTACTCATACACTTAGTTGTGTGCGTCCATATACTCGGGGGATTCATACTCAAAACCATCCCATTCCACATCATGCATACAACATAAACATGATCGGTAGGGCTCACAAGATATGACTGACAGCAATAAGGTAAAATAAATAAATCGATACTGACAGGACTAGAACCTTTACCACCAATTCCACCCCATCAGTGGGAAGATAGCAAAGGTTGGTGACGTGATACGTATTATCCCGGCTAAAGGCCACGCTAGAATCCAGCAAGACGGCAACGACGAGACATGACTAAATGGACTCCCGCCCCTTTTCCCCTCACCCTTTCCTACCTCGTTCGGATGCACTATGAGTTCAACACCCGCTCCCCTCCCCCCCCCCACCCCATTTCCACAGAGAGTACTTGAGTTCGACACCCAACATGCCGCAGCAATTCTCATCGCCGAACATTTGGATCTCAAAGCGTGAGCTGGGTGCTCCGAGTATATGGTATTTACGTACACCGGAGCCTAGCTGCCATCATAAACCGACACAACCGGATCACACACTAACAAATGACGAATAGACCCGCTTTGAGGCTCCACACAACATTTTACACGCATATCCACGACATGACTAACCCGATCCTATTACAGGAAGACAACTATAAGACCACTATGGTCACAGGCGGAAAATTTTCACATTTCGGAACTATCCAAAATCAAAAACTGTTTTCAGAACTTTTTGGCCCCCAAAAATACTCAACATTTTTAAACTGTAAATGGTGGTCCAAAGGACGTTGTGTAGAAAAGCTCGCTCTTCTACGAAATATGCCTAGCCAAATCAAAGGGAGATCAACTGGAAACACCAAGTAAGAAGAGGAAAGACATGCACAGCTAACAACAGGGTGGAGGACGAGCGGTCTTAATCGGAACGAAGCATCAAGCCCCACAACGGCGCAATACTAGAATTTAGTCACGAAAGTGAAGCAAATAACCCAGACCACAAATATAGGCGGAGACTGTTAGCAGCCTCGGCTAGCTAGCAGCAGTCTGAAAGTGGTCGACCTTTTAATTTTTTTTTTAAAGGAATCGGAATCAACGCCCTCTGCTGTTGCTGCTGCTGCTGCTGCTGCTTCTTCTTCTTCTTCTTCTTCTTCTTCTTCTTCTTCTTCTTCTTCTTCTTTCTTCTCTTCTTCTTCTTCTTTCTTCTTCTTCTTCTTCTTCTTCTTTCTCTTCTTCTTCTTCTTCTTCTTTCTTCTTCTTCTTCTTCTTCTTCTTCGTTCTTCTTCTGCTTCTTCTTTTTCTGCTTCTCTGCTTTCTTCTTCTTCTTCTTCTCGGTTTCTTCTTCTTCTTCTTCTTCTTCTTCTTCTTCTTCTTCTTCTTCTTCTTCTTCTTCTTCTTCTTCTTCGCCCTAATCCCAACCCACCCACGTCCCACTAGAGAGAAGAGGTTGTGCAGGTCTTCAAAATATCCTGGATGGGAAGTGTTCCTAAAGGTTTTAATGGAGGCCTTGACCGGAGTTTGAATGTTTGAATGTTTTCTCAACGTACTCGGCACATTACTAACTCTAAAAGCCATAAACTAACAGAAGAGGAGAGTACCACTCCGTACCTCCCTAAAGTACCACTCTGTACCTTCCTAAAGTACCACTCTGTACCTTCCTAAAGTACCACTCTGAACCTTCATAAAGTACCACTCATTACCTTCCTAAAGTACCACTCATTACCTTACTAAAGTACCACTCATTACCTTTCTAAAGTACCACTCATTACCTTCCTAAAGTACCACTCTGTACCTTCCTAAAGTACTACTCTGTACCTTCCTAAAGTACAACTAATTACCTTCCTAAAGCACCACTCATTACCTTCCTAAAGTACCAATCTGTACCTTCTTAAAGTAAAACTCTGTACCTTCCTAAAGTACCACTCTATGTGTGTGCGTGCGTGTGTGTGTGTGTGTGTGTGTGTGTGTGTGTGTGTGTATGTTTCTACACTGACCTTCGCAACTAAATCGACCCAGCTTCAATAGGGTGCCAGGTAATTTTCTGGAAAGTAAAAGTTCCGGCGTGATGTTGGCCACATTAAGCCACCGACCGCCCATCGGTCTATTACAAATATACGTCTATCCTTATAAACCCAATGCTCCACTGAAGTAAAAAGGTCATTTACTTTCATTTGTACTTTCCTTACAGAGTCCGCCAACAAAACGACCGTTACCTTATCCTTTTGTGAATTATTGTCACACAGATAGCCGGCATCTGTGAGTGCGACATTGGGAACACGGTTCATCATTCCCAGGTGCCGGGTTCTACCCCACTGCGAGCGATTTAGCAACAGACCGCCTTGGGGGTGGGTTCAACAGTCGTATCCAGAGCCGACTTTTCAGGAAGCACTAGCACGACTGAACGTAAAACTGTCCCGTAAAATCAAATACAGTCAAACAATTCTTTAACTGGTTCTTCAAGGTAAAGGATACGCAACAAACTGTTTAAATTATATTTTAGGAGTTGTAATTTGTTTGGGAAAACACCGTGTGTTGATGGCCTTATTATTATCACAGTAAGTGTTAAGTGGTATGTATGACATGGAACAACTTAGGTGTCATTTCTGAACTGGTCTGTTGTCCTTTAGATATCTGAAGCAGTTTAATTTGCGTGTGGGGCCTAGGCTAAAGACCCGAAGAACAAGTGGGTTGTAAGAAGGAAGATCGGTGGGTGTGGGTAGAATGAGACGTGGGTTGTAATGTAGAAAGAGCATTTAGTTGTGGGGTAGAATGAGGCGTGATTTGTGGGATAGATTGATATAATGAGGAGTGAGTTGGGTAAAATGAGAAATATGTTGTGGGGTAGAATAAGAGAAATGGGCTGCGTACAGATTAAGAAGTGAGTTGTAGGTAGAGCGAGAAGCTATGGGCTTGAAGGAGAGGTGGGTTGTGGACTTGAACTATAAGTTAGCTGACGGATTAAGGTAAAAGGTCAAGGTAATTTTGGGAGATGTGAACCAGCGTCATTGCACACGATTATATACCATAAGTGCTCTGCCACCAGTAGCGGACAGCTGTTAAGAATTGTCCCGCCTGTGTCGCCGTTCGCACGTAACTCTGTAGCTACAGCGACGTTCCTCCATTTACCCCAGAGTGTTAACTCTGGTACCCATTTCCTAGAGGCTGGGTGAACCCCGGGAGCCGCCCGGTTTCGAGCACCGACCGTGGCTGCATCGAGTCGCAGCTGGATTTGAAAGCGAGCCTCTTATCGACTGAGCTAACGCGGCCCCTGGCTGGGGGACAGAATGATAAGTGGTTTCAGGGCAGAATGAGAAGAGGGTTGTGGCTGGGGGTGAATGAGAAGTGAACTGTGGTAGAATGAGAAGTAGGCTGTGAGTAGAACGAGAGGTGAAAGAGAGAAGGATATATAATATGTTATACAGTGGAATCAAGAAAGGATACCTGAGGGATGCAGTGGCGCCGACACAAAGAAACAATTAGCTCATCCTCCTTACAGAGTTTCTGAGGGCCTTAAGAGGCTTAATCCTTGTTTCAGTGCCTAATATTTATAAAGATATGCAGAAGAGCAAATTAATAAAATAATATATTTCAAATAATGCGATACAAACACACACACACAATCTTAAAAGAGAACTTATATACAAGGTTCA
>CAJHNH020001357.1:0-92500 GCA_905116865.2 Candidula unifasciata | reverse complement strand
ATTCTACTGGCCTGACAACAATGTGATTTCTATTGGAGATACGTCAGCTGAGTGATTTTGTGTATTCTTGGTCAGACTTGTGAAAGTATAGATTTATGCTATATGCTGTTGAAGGCTCTAGCTGCAACATTCACTAGTCGTTTGTGTCTGTGATACTGAGAATTCGACTGGTGCTCATTTGCGTTTGGGTTGACATCTTTTCACGATATTCTAACAGACGAATACGTCTCCCATGTAGACGAGAAGCTTCAATGTGAGTCTTCAACTCTCGGTTAGTTCTGAGCTTGCGGAGGGAAAGGGGTACTCTGCAGATACGGTACTACTGTGGCTAAAAGGTCAAGTCCTTTACCTCACGCTCTAAACATCATGAGTTCGTTCAAAGAACTTCGTCTTTCGGTTTACCAGTGAAGTATTTACGTAGATAACTGGAGCTGAAGCTACGTAGGCTGTGATTGGTGCAACGCTCGCTGAAGCATTTGGGGGAGGGCAGTGGAATCGATCCTAATGACTTGAAAACCTTTATCCCTTTCCCCTTTATCATTATTATCTTCTACTACTTCTTCTATTCCTCCTCTTTTTTTTTCTTTTTTTTTACGTCTTCTACAAACTATAACAACAACTACTACTACTACTACTACTACTACTACTACTACTACTACTACTACTACTACTACTACTACTACTACTGCTGCTGCTGCTACTACTACTACTACTACTACCACTACTACTACTACTACTACTACTACTACTACTACTACTACTATTACTATTACTACTTCTAATTCCTCTTCTTCTTCTTCTTCTTCTCCTTCTTCTTCTTCTTCTTCTTCTTCTTCTTCTTCTTCTTCTTCTTCTTCTTCTTCTTACTCCTCCTCTTCCTTCTTCTCCCGCATAATTTGTAGACTTGTACGTAATTACATTGTACCTGTTTATAGCTATCCTAGGACATCTGCGCCTTTCGGTCGACACATCCGACTTTTTCTAGCATTATTTGACCAGCTTATCGCCAATCCCAAGTGCCCTAACCTTGTGTACACTTTCAGTGTGAACCAAAACTAAACTCGAAACTACATTAGTCAAAAGGCAGCAAATACAAAGGTCCGCGACTGTTCCATTCATAATTAACTTCCCCTCAAAAAGTCTGTAGCCGACGACCTGTTGTTGTTGCCGGTTTGTACCCACACTTCCTTTTGATCATTTTTAATACAACAGAGGCTTGACAGAAAGACAACATGGGGTTGACAGACTTCAACCACCTTATAAAGTTTTGTGGTTTTTTTTAAACCAAAATCGCCTAAGTGATTAATAATATAAAGAAAAAAAAAAGAAACTATAATTACTGCCTGTGTTTACTGTTTTCTTTTCTGTCAGTGTAGGCGTGAGTCGGAAAAAGAGGGGAGGAGGAGCCTTAGAGCCTAAGATTTTAAGGCTAGTGCTGTCGCCACGGACTACGCAGGTTGAGATTTTATTTTTTCCCCGACAGAAACAAATGTCCAATCTTACCGATGATTCGAACCCTGGTTTCCTGTATGGGAGCCCTAGGTTCTTGAGCGACTAGCCGCTCCTCAATAGAAAATAATAATAATAATAATAATAATAATAATATGCTTGAATACATAATAGTTAGTCAGTTGCAGAACCAACCCCAGCATTTTTTGGCTGTTGTTGCTTTCCTATGCAAAATTTTACGTTCAGTAGTTTGCCATTGCCATGGTCAGCTCTCAGTATCAAAACCAACGCAAGACCTACCAAGCTGGGATCCAAACGGGTACCCTGGCATTACGAAGCGCGTTCGCAACGCCTAAGCCACAGACGCCGACGGAATAGATACACCAATTGAATAATTTATTTGCCACAATATGTGTGCTGATTAATACACTTTCTGTTACTTGATTAATTCATAATATTTAACGGCCTCAAAGATTCCCCCTCTGTTTATTTATAGGAATGACGTATGCACATCGGAACCTACCATTCAAATACCTTTCTTAAATGTTTGTGTATTCTAGACAAAGCATTAAAAGTCTACTGTTTTCGTAAATTGTTGCTGTGATTGTTATTCGACGTTTGCTTCGTTAATATAAATTTCTGTAACCTATGGTGCCGTTTAAATGGTTTGAAATGAATTGTGTCCGTATTCCATAGTTGTGGATTTCAAGTTTTACGATAGACATGGCCAATAAGACACCTTTTTTGGGGGGATGCCTAATTGACCATGTTCTTAGTGCACTTGTATTCATGGCGAGGCGCAGACGCCGTTTGGAGGTGACAGGTTAAATTCCCGGCACGGTAACTATAGCTTTCGATTTTTATGTTGTCTAGTGTGCTCTTTTATCTATCTACTTCTTTCTATGAGTGCCGATCAATACACTTTCTGTTACTTGATATATAACGGCTTCAAAGGTTCCCCCTCTGTTTATTTATAAGAATTGCAATAATATGGAATACATAAATAAAACTTTTAAAAGACAACTAGTATACATGACAAAGTAGGGCTGGAATGGAGAGTGCCGCAAAATAACCCCGTGACGAACTGCGGATTGGGGGAAAGGGCGCTTGGCATTGTAGGGGGAGAGGGGAGTCAATGTGCCTACGCCCCCAAGATTCGGGCGCTTCTGTAATAGAGCAACAGCATGTTGAAGATCATGACATTTCTCTAACATCTAGTGGTGGAAAGAGTTTTGGTGCCATACTTGATTACGTTCATTATGATAAAGTAGGCACAAGCGGAGAAGGTGGCTGGTCGTCACAAAGATCCGATGAAACAACCTCAAACTTGTGATGCCGACAATCTAGACGGCTGCGTCGGGTTGAAATCTCCCAGTTCCTCCCGACAGAAGGTCTGTCTGACTGGCTGCAAACATGTCTGTCTGCCTGTCAGCCAGAAAGCTTTGTCTGTTTATGTATCTATTTTATCAGATCTTATTATTTTATTTTTTTTTCTTCATAATTCGACCACGTTCAACTAATGTATCTATCCATTGATGTATCTATCGATCAACCTATATATGGATGTATAAATCGGTCGGTCGGTCAACCTATCTATCTATCTATCTACTGCCCCGCTCTCTAGCGTAGTTGGTTAAACCTGACATCGCGGTGACAGGGTGGCGAACTCCTTGTGGTCCGGTTTCACTCCCGGGGATAGGCAGAAAAGCCACATTTCTCCCAGATTTACGGTATCTATCATGGAATTAAGGCCAAAGGATTGCGATATTCATAGTACCGAGCCAAAGGGTTAACAACTCATGGTTTCTGGATATAAAAAAAAATAATCTATCTTGTCTGTCTGTCTGTCTGCCTGGCTGGCTGGCTGGCTGGCTGGCTGGCTGTCTGTCTGTCTGTCTGTCTGTCTGTCTGTCTGGCTGGCTGGCTGGCTGGCTGGCTGGCTGTCTGTCTGTCTGTCTGTCTGTCTGTCTAGTATATTATATTATATCAATCAATGTATGTATATGTATCCATCAATCCCCGCTCGATTCATCAACCGATCCATCCATCCATCTGCCACTCAACGAACACACTATACAACCTCCAGCAACACAACAAAGCAATAAGAGTGCATGCAACTTCTCTACAGCATAGGAACTGCAAACTTTCAATATGCCGGGCGTGTGCTGCTAAAAATCCTCCCTCTCTCTCTCTCTCTCTCTCTCTCTCTCGTTCTCTCTCTCTCTCTCTCTCTCTCTTTCTTTCTCTCTCTCTCTCTCTCTCTCTCTCTTCTCTTCTCCCTCTCTATAGCCCGCTAATACTCTTTTTTTAATTCCCTCACTTCCTTTCTGCCTTTCCCCCCTCTCCACTTTTCTCATTTTCTTTCCACTTATCCGATGATATGACATTTTTCTCTCTCCCGCTCCTATGTCTCTCTGTTCCTCTTCAACTTTTCCTTCTGTTTTCTTCCCTATTTTATTTATATTCTTCTTCACTCTGTTTCTTTTAAAATATCTTTACTCCTAATTTCTCTGTCTTCACCTTTCTCCTCGCCTGTAATCTATCTCTTCTCTCTTTCTCCCCCCCCCCCCCCCCCCCCCTTTTTTTTCCGAAACCATACGCAATAATCAGTTTCCCGTTTATAAACCACACCAGGTGTAGCGTCAATTTGTTTCCTCCCACAACAGTTTTCCTGTCCATGTGGAAACACGTCAAACATTCTACGGAAACATTTGTCATAAATGCACGCAGTATATTATTTAAACATGCACCGCCAAACATCCCGGAGTAGAAACAATTTTGCGCCAGATTTTCGGAACATTAAATGGCGTAACGAATCTGTAAGCAGTTTCATAATTCCAGCATGCTGAGGTATGATGTCAGCTATAAGCTTATTTTGACAAGTCGTATGAGTGTCGATTCATTCAGAGGTAATGGCAAACTACCCAGGTCGACGTGGGCGCCAATATCTGGCAAACTACCAGTTGATGCTTGGTCGACGTGAGAGCCAGTGTCTGGCAAACTACCACTTGATGCTTGGTCGGTCTGGGAGCCAATGTCTGACAAACTACAACTTGATGCTTGGTTGGTCTGGGAGCCAATGTCTGACAAACTACCACTTGATGCTTGGTTGGTCTGGGAGCCAATGTCTGGACACTACCACTTCATGATTGGTCGACCTGGGAGCCAATGTCTGGCAAACTACCACTTGATGCTTGGTCGGTCTGGGAGCCAATGTCTGGCAAACTACCACTTCATGATTGGTCGACCTGGGAGCCAATGTCTGGCAAACTACCACTTGATGCTTGGTCGGTCTGGGAGCCAATGTCTGGCAAACTACCACTTCATGATTGGTCGACCTGGGAGCCAATGTCTGGCAAACTACCACTTGATGCTTGGTCGGTCTGGGAGCCAATGTCTGACAAACTACAACTTGATGCTTGGTTGGTCTGGGAGCCAATGTCTGACAAACTACAACTTGATGCTTGGTTGGTCTGGGAGCCAATTTCTGACAAACTACCACTTGATGCTTGGTCGGTCTGGGAGCCAGTGTCATTTATACCCCAAAAAGAGCCCTTTACGGATACGAAGTCAAGACTTTTGACCCGGCAAGCGAGCATCTAAACATGGTACTACTGCGGCTTCAGAAAATTGTGTAACTTAAGGGTTGTGAAATCAGTCTTACAATTCCGAGATTTAGAAGCCAACTGCCGGGATGTAGTAACAGACCGCTTTGCGTTGACTTGGACAATAGTTTGAGCGTCGTACAAGGCCAGATTTGCACTCTATGAAGCCCTAAACTATGTAAATCTCCGAGGCCCCTACCGATTTACATTACAGCAAAGAATCTCAAAAGACTAAAATATATACGCCTTTTAAATTTACGGATAAGTGAAATATATCGTTTAATATTTAGTAAAATAAATAATAACGAAAAAGTTTTGCAAAATCAAAATAATGATATAATGATCTAAAAGGCTCAATTAAAAGAAAATTGCAATTGAAATGTGTTATGACATAGCTACATTTGTGAAAGAAGACAAAAAAACAGGAATTTGTTGAGGTCCCTGTAGACTGTGAGGCCCTGAACTGTAGCTTATTTAGCTTATGTCTAAATCCAGCACTGGCGCCATACTAAGAACAAAGGAAAAAACATTATTTTCACAGGGCTAGGAATTATGTACGCAGGTCAGTCTAACATTCTGCCCTTTTATTCTCACTCCTTGAATACGGTTAGTCATTCATACATAATTTTATCTTCTTCAGCATTCCGAGCCCTTGAGGTTCATTGCAGCAGATATCACAGCCTCCATTCGTGACTCTGGTTGGCCTTCTCTTTCCAGTTGGTGACACCAAGTTTTTATAGATCTGTCTGAATATTATCATATAATTGTCTTCTTCCGTGGTCTACGACCGTTCAGTTCCCTTGTGTATACAGTTTTTAACTCTCTGTCATCTGAAATTCTCTCAGTATGTCCCAGCCATTTTCAGTCTATTAGGTCTCATAATGCTAGTGATCAATGGTGACTTACACATATTATGAATTTCGTTACTGCTTCTCACTCTCCATTCACTGCTGTTTGCATCTTTGATGGGTCTAAAGATGTATCGTAAGACTCTGTTTTCAAAAAATTGTAATAAGGCTTCATCTCTTTTAGTTTTCTCCAGGTTTCAGAGCCACATAAAACGACTGGTCTTATCATCGTTTTATACATTTTGATCTTGGTGTAGCGAGATAGAGGCTAGTTTTAGCAGATGTTGTAGGACTTAGATGTTTTGTTTTCAGACTGTATTCTAGATTGTAATTCTTCTGTTAGTATGTTGGAGCAGTTGATATACTTGTATGTCCCCGTTTGTTATATTTTCATATCAATTTGCATGTGGGCGGAATTCTTATCCTTTCCCTGTCTTGTTATTATCAACATCATTTTCTGGGTACTATTAAATATTTTCAGCGATATCTAAGTCTTAATTACAGACGCTGGAATGTATTCAAATTATACTTATATTACAAAACAAAAATAATTCTTAGTATAGTAATAAATTTAATCCAGTAATGTTACAAATCAAAAGGTAACAAAAACCAAACGAGATCGACAACTTACTAATAATAACACACGCTGACATGTGCTCCACTAGCAGTTATATTTTTTAACAATAATAATTCTTAGTATTAAAAAGTAATAAATCCAAGGGAAATATATCACAAACGTACAATAATCTTTTAATGGAGCATATATATGCCCGGCTCTCTAGCGAAGTTGGTTAAACCTGACTTTCGCGGCGGCCGGGTGACGAACTCCTTGTGGTCCGGGTTCAATCCCGGGGGTAGGCAGAAAAGCCACATTTCTCCCAGATTAACGGTACCTATAATGGAATCAAGGCCGAAGGGTTGCGATATCCATAGTACTAAGCCAAAGGGTTTACAACTCATGGTTTCTGGATACGTAAAAAAAAATGGAGCATATAATCTGTAGTGAGATGATAGTAAAATAGTTTGCGATTGTATCAGTCGCGGTTTGTAGTAACATCGATTGCCTGCGCAAGATGATTCTACATCAGTGCACTGAGCTTGTTTTTGTATAGACTGAATTTGGAGTGCTGAATTCAGAATTGACATTACACGGGACATTACCACAAGAGCTCCGACCCCATATTAAGCAGCACGCGCATAGTTCCAATTCCCATGCCACAACAGTCTTCCTCTTCTTCTTCTTTGTTCACCGGCTTTAAGTCCTCATTGTTCGTCCATTTGGCATTTGGCTTTGTGCCAAGACTTGAGTTTTGCCTGTACATCCGTTTTACTAACTTATTTGTGTGCTGTTGGTTGTTCTTTGCTGCTCGGGCAAATGCACTCCAAAATCGAAGGAAGCCACCAATTAGTCCACTCCTACGACATGGTTATTGGGAAGGCAGTGGGCTATTCTTGCCCCCCCCCCTTCCCCCCCCCCCCCCCACACACACACACACAATGGGGCCCCGGAACCTTTATGGGGAAGTAAGAGAATTATTTATATCCGTCGTCTTGCTTTTTTTTTTTAAAGTCTGTTTTATGTTTTGGGAAATGTAACATGTTAAGACAGTGGTTCTCAAACTGCCTAATACCGCGACCCTTTAATACATTTCCCTCATGTTGTGACGACACCCAAACAATTATTTTCCTTCATGACTTCAATGAATATGTTTTCCTATGGTCTTAGGCGCTTCGTAACGCCGGGATGCCGGGTTCGATCCCAGCTGCAGGCCATGTGCCTTGCGTTGGTTTCGACAGTGGTATCAAGAAAGCCGACCGACCAGAGGTAATGGCAACTACTGGACGTAAATTTGCCTAGAAAAACTTCACAACAGCCAGGAGCTGTTGGGGTTACTTCTGCAACGTCCTGTAAAGGATCCGCAACTAACCTTATGGTCTTAGGCGACCCATATGAAAGGGTCGTTCGACCCAATAAGTGCTGTGATCGGCAGGCAGAGAACCGCTGCGTTAAACCACCTTTATTAGTTTCTGAAATATCTTTGCAAACGTTAAGTACACATTTGGCAATTTTCGGCATAAAACATGACATTTTCAGTCAATATCGGTAAAAATATGTTGATTTTAGCCCCCAAAATTTATTTTCCATCAATCTTTAACTAGTATGTACCTACAGAAAGCATTGTTTCCAACAGATTTAATCAAATTCAATTTGGGGGTTTAACCTGTCCTTAGGGCGTTTACCTTGCTTTCCATTGTATTGAAACAACGGTTCAAAGTAGGGTGACCTAACATCCTGAGTTGATGACTCAGGCCCGTGTTGCGTGGAAGAGGCAAATCAAACAAGGAATGTATATTTAAAAAAAAAAATAGAAAATGTTTCAGAAAGGTTGAAAGCTGAGCATCTGAGAAGTACACTATATACAAATGACGGCATTACCGGTCCAGAAATTCCATCGTTTAATTGTAGATGTGTCTTATCGCGGGCGGGTCTGGCTAGTCCCACTCGCCCTCGCCATGGGCTGTGAGTCCCATGCCTCCCCATAGCACAGTATAAAACTATCATCTGGAAATGTGTCAACAAAATTCTTATTTTAAAAAAATGATGTATGAGAGAAAAACAAACAAGGCAGCTCTCCTGGACACAGATGAAACGGCGGGAACCAGGTAAAGACAGAAGATACTATAACCAACTCCTCACGGAAACAAACAGTAGAGGTATCTTGGAGTGGCGGCTGCATCGGGGGACTGAGCACCCATGGGGATGCCTAATGTGCAAAGACGTCGATTGTGATAACATAATATAAACACAGATGAAAGTCGTAAACAGAGGAGACAAGTCAGACATAAACAGGCGGTGTCTTTCGGACAGGTTGTGAGAAGGAACTAATTTGAAAACTTGGTAACGACTGGCAAAACTGAAGGAAAGAGAACAGAGACAAGGCAAAGTGATGTTTACCTGGGTGATTGTCATATGGATAGAACGAGATACGCACACTGATCTGATCGGTGATTCTGGTGATCGTGTTCATTGTTCATTTTAGAGGTCATCTGCATCGCACATCGGACATGACCATAAGTACTCCGATCTCCTCCTGAGTAAGTCTTCATGTGTTTTTAAGCTAACAAATCCCGTTATGTTCTGGTTGATGTAACTACGGGTGGCTCTCGCATGGTTTTCCTGTCTCGCGGCTCCAGTTGGTACACCCAGGGTATGCAGTCTCATCATCATCTTTGCAGAACGTCGCTCTCATCACGGTCTGCCTGAAAGAAACTTAGTCTCTCGCCAGTTCTCCCGCCTCATGAACTTTCATACTCAAGGAGTCACTTTTATCCTGTGCCCATCTTCGTGTTGGTCGGCCCCTGCTCCTCCTTCCTGGTACCATGCCCTCTGCTGTAATTTTTTTCAATTCCATCGTGGCGCTTGATACGACCGAAATATTTTAGCTTGCGAGACAGGATGCTGTTTATTAGCCTATCTTCCTTGATGTTCAGATCTTTCAAGATGTCAGTATTTCTCTTTTTATTCGTCCAAGATATTCTGAGAATCATTTTATTTCATTTCAGCTCAAAAGCCTCTATTCTCTTTCTTAAGTACGGGGAGATATTACACGACTCACATCCGTATGTTGCTACAGGGAAGATGCATGCTCTCAAATTTCTAATTTTGATCTCCTTGCTGGTGCTTAACCATAGACTATTTAGGCTGTTTAATCTTTGCATTGCTATCTCCATCCTCCTTTTAATTTATGTCAAACAGTCTCAATTGCTTTATATTATAGAGTCTAGATATTCACAGTTTGTGACATTTTCAATTTCTTCACCATTTATTGTTATTTTTGGGTGACAGCCAGTTTTATCTGTGGAAATTATTTTCGTTTTCTTCAAATTCAAGAACAGATTTTGATCTTCACTGTGCTTTTGGACAGACAATATTACATTTTCTATTCCCTTTACGCTGTTCTAAAGGAAAAGTGTGTCGTCTGCGTAGCGAAGTTCCGGAATAGGGTTGCCATCAATTTTAAACGGATCATAACTGTCACAAGTCTGGTCGTTTTTGACATTTCTCATTATATTTTCTTGCGTATATATTGAATAGGTATGGTGAGAGAATACACCCCTGCCTCACTCCAATTTGCACCTCGAACCAATCCAATGCTTCACCAGCTGCTCTGATGGCTGCTTGTTGTTCCTGAAAAAGATTTTCAATTAAATGCACCAAATGCGCTGGAAACCCCATACTTCTCATAAAAGTTCACAGTTTCTGATGTTGGGCACAATCAGATGCCTTGCTATAATCAATGAAACAAGCATGAAGATCTACCTTGTATTCTCTACATTTTTCAAAAAATTTTCTATTCAAGATTTGATCCCTAGTTCCTCTACCCTGTCTGAAACCCGCTTGTACTTCGTGTAGCTCATATTGTGTCTATGCTGTCTATTAAGTGAAAAAAAAAAAATCCACGAAATTGAAAGTCTCACAGCGTTTACTTTCTCGTATAGCACTGATGATGTTTCATCTGTCCATATAGGGGCCATTCCTGACAGTCGTACTGCCAGCGAGAGCGTCTGCTCTCTCATTCGTGATTCTGTCAGACTCTGAACACAACAGCACACTCTCATCGGCACGGTACATGATAATAATGATGATGTTTTAATGAATTGACATCGTGACAACTGACAAATGGCGGTGACAAGTGACTTACTTGTCGGGAATGGCTGTGACGAGAGTTATCATTGAGTGGTTGAGGCTGGCCACGCGCTGCAGACCAAAGTAGAGATCGTTGCTCCACCTATCGGCGCCCTGGTTAGTTTGTAAGGAAAATATGTCAGAATATTTCAACGGCACCAATAAATGTTAAGGTTAACAATTTAAAATACTAAAACGAAATACATAACTTTGGGTTAACATTTTAAAATACTACAACGAAATATATAACTTAGGGTTGACATTTTAAAATGCACGGAAAACACAAATATCTTTTAAAGTAACGTTTAAAAATATAGCATCAAAAACAAAACTGCTTAAGAAATATTGTAAAATTCAGCAATGACACAAAGAACCAGTTAAGGTTATAATTTTAAATGTTTCAACGAAACAAACAAAAAACCCACTGAAGCGTGGTATGGCAGGTATGGAATCATCATTAGTTTTATAATCATAATCATTATCAGTATCATCATCACCATAATCATCACGATCATTACCATCATGAATATCATCATCAGCAAAATAATGATCATCATTATCAATATAATCATCACCATCGTCAATATAATCATCAGGCTCATCATCATTTTCATAATCACTGTCATCATCATAAATTTGCAAACCCCACACCAACATCATCAAAACCATCTTCATCACGAACAATGAGCAAATGCGGGAGTCGATTAGCAACGTACTATAAATGTTTCGCAAAAAAACTTTTGTTGTTGTTGGTAATGTTCACCAGTTTCCTCCTGCATTGTTTACGAGTGCGGTAATTTTCACTCAGTGTCTTTGGTGGTTCCCCGACCTTCACAGGAGGCAGCAAACATAAAAAGTAAACAAGAGTTACTACACGCACTAAATTGCTTGAAATGCCAGGCATGGAAAACCCAGCTGTAAATTAAGCAATCACATCATTATGGTGGGCTGGGAGGGGAGGGGGGGGGGGTGGGCTGCAGAATCTCGAAGCATGTAATTTTAGTAGTAATTCCCCCTGGTTTCTGGGTAGTGAGATCGGACGCCCGTGTGTATTGTTGAGAACGTAAAAATCCCTTGACAGTTGGAAACCAAAAAGAGCAGCCAAACGGCGCTGCCCGGGCAAAATTTGGAGTTAAAAATCTACCCAAAGAATTTCATGATCCTCGCCGGTGCTACAGAGCCTGTGCACTGTGCTGAGCTTTTTCCAACTCAGACTTGAGTTGGAAGAAGAAAGGAGCACTTAGGGGTTACTTCCCGTGTGCCATGATGATGATGATCTATTGTTCAAAACCTTAAATCATTATGCAAACAATTTACAGGGGGTTTCTAAATCTGTGTTTTAGACGCGCAAAACCTCGGTTATTATACACCTACAGATGTCACCATCATCATCACCATCGTTCCCAACGGCGTCTGTAGGGTGTGGGTGGTCTTGCAGATACCCTTGTTGGCTGCTTAAAGTGGGGAGGGCGGGGGGGGGGGGACTTCTACAGAGATCAACAGGAATTTGTGCACGTGGCCTTAACTTTTCCCCCCTGTCCTTACGATTTTATAATTTGCAGTCGCACAGGCGATGCTGTTTTCTTGAAGTGGCGTATCTTTTTGTTCTTTGTTTATCGAATAGTTTGTGTACCCCTACAAAGAATAAAACATTCTTCTTCTTCTTCTTCTTCTTCTTCTTCTTCTTCTTCTTCTTCTTCTTCTTCTTCTTCTTCTTCTTCTTCTTCTTCGCCTTTCCCGGCTGTAAACTCAAGCGAATAGTCCTGGTTATTTGTCCATTTATACACTTTAGGCTGAATCCAGAATTTGAGTTTTGAGTGTTCATCCGTTTTACAGATAAACTAGACCAATCTACAAAGCAGGCCAGTCTAGAAAACAGACCAGTATGTAAAGTAGACAATTTATAAAGCAGACCAATCAATAAAGCAGACCATCTACAAAGTAGACCTCCAAGGATTTGGGACAGAAAAGTCGCCCTCAAACTTCCAGTTGGCCATCATTGCCCTAGAACAACGCACGGCAAGCCCATTTCTGTTCACGACTGGTGTCATTTTGCAGCTTGTTTTCTTACGGGGTGAGCAAGTTCAGGTTCGCATTAACACCCTTAGTCACCGCTTACGACATGTATGGCCAGTTAGAGGGTTACTATTTTTTGCTTCTTTAACAGTTCCCGGTAAACCTCCTGCATGTCTCTGTCAAACAAGTAAATGAGAGTGATTTTGGTAATTCCTAATTATACTGTTTGTAATCTAATTAGGTAATTATGGATTTTTGTGTAACTGCAACAAACTCAGTGTGAAGTCTCACTCCTGGACGTGGAGTTATACGCGTATTTAGCAGGTTCTTCTTCTTCTTCTTCGTGTTCACCAGCTGTACACTCTGGCGGAAAGTTCTGGTTGCTCGTCCACTATTGAACTGCAGTCCTGCTCCAGAACCTGAGTGTTGCGTGTGCATCACTTTTACAGATCTCATTCTCATGAATACAGACTGTTGGTTCCTTGCCTCTCCGGCAGATGCACTCCGACTTCAAAGGAAGCTCCCCAATTAGCCGACTCTTACGACATGCTTTTGGGGAGGCAGTGAGTCTATTCTTGTTTTCCCCACAATGGGGCCCCAGAACCCACACGGGGGACCTAGCAGGTTCTGTAAATGGCCACGGGAGAACTGGTAGATGTACGAGGATATATGTATGAAATACACGAGAGGTTTTCGTGGTCACTGGAAGCCTATGCAAGTCACGGTTGAAAGACTGAGTACTTAATGTATCATTATGTGTTGTGCGTGTACATCCGTTTTACTGTCTTATTTATGTGCAGCTGGTTTTTCCTTGCCGCTGTGGCAGATTCAATCCGACCGAAGGAAGCCGCCAGTTAATCGACTCATACGACATGCTTGTTGGATCCATTTATGAATGCAAAAATTATGCTCTGTGCATAGGTACCAAGTCTGGTTGTACAGCCGTTCTCTGGTCTGTAATTTTTGTTATTAAATACTTCCCATCCTTTTTAGAATGACATTTTTCGTTATTTGAAGCCCTACTCTGGCTCTTGCCGGGGTCCGCAATATAACCTGGCCATAAATATGGCCTAAAGGCTGAACGCTGTTTCTGAGACCTCTCCACGGTGATCCTCACCCGCATGGTGGCACATTGTGTCATCGGGTGTTTATCGCTTGTGTGATGTCCTGGTGGGGAAGAAAGTCAGTCAGTCAGTAATTTTTGTTGTCCTCTCTTCAGCCTTTCTGCATAGATTGCTTTCAGAAAATCTTTGACGCCTTACCTTGGACACCAGTATATCGGCCACAAGCATTAATACAACATCTTCTAAAACTGAGAACATTCACAAACAGCAAAAAGAATATGGCGAAAATATTTGTTTAAGTAATAAGCAGTGCTGGTGAAGGTAAATGTGAGAAGATCGACTTCACTGACCGGGTTTTACCACATATGGCTCAGTCTCTCTCCGCAGAACAGCTGGCTGCCTGCCGAAAGTGTCGCACAGAGCACGATCTCCGTGGCCCCGGTGACAACCCCCAGGGATCTCCGTAGAAATTGCACACATGAACTGAGGGACGCCGCCGTGAAGCGAACCCTCGACCTTCAGCACGCGAGGCAAACGGCTTGAAGACTTCGCCATGGAGATCCCAAGCAGTACTGCATTTAGGTATAACGTACCTAAGCTTGAGAGCTTAGGGCCTCAAACCGGCGGGGGCCTCACAATATTTCTATCTGTTGTTCACAAATGTGAAATTCGTTTAATATAGTCTTTAAGCGGATAGTATAAAATAATTTATGTGCTTTTGCAGACACATTATTATTTCTTTCACTAAAAATTAAAGAACAATATATTTTCATCACTTAAACTCCGAGGGAGTTCTGATTGTCTGGAAGTGGCTAGTGAAAGTAGAACATTATTTCAATAATGAGAAGGAGACAGACAAAGTGCTTTGGTCATATGATGACAAATAAAGCACCGGAAAATATCCCGATGACTGGAAAGATCACTGGTAGAAGATGCAGAGGCAGACCAAGATAAATAATGGCGGATGGCTTAAGACAGTGGCGTGGAGAAATATCAACACACCAAAGACCGAGATCTGTGGAAATGCATGAACGACTACGCCAGCTGGCATGGCACATGATGATGATAATATATTTTTATGTTTTCTGAGATGAGCTGGTGTAATTTAAAATAGAAGAGGCCTCAAAGCTTTACATAACTAAGGGCCTCGTCAAGTCTAAATTCGGCATTAGTAACAAACTATATTTATACGCTCTTATTTTATAGACCAATCGGCATAAGATGGGTGATGTAGTCAGCATCACGCCGGCCGCCTTTACTTCCTGAGACTGCACCCGGTGCCCACTCAAGGCTGGGTCGATCTGGAAGCCAAGGTCATTTTTGAAAAAAAGTCCGGCTCTGTCAGGGAGCGAACTGACGACCTTCCCATCCGCAGGCGAGCTATACATACACAGCAAGGTGCAAATATATCAGATGTAACATAGTACATGACTAATTACGAAGACATACGGATAAATTAAACAACATGGTAATATGAAACAGAACAACATATTGATATGAACACAAGCTGTTATACAAAAGGCATATATTCATGCGATGCATGCAGCAACACCCTGTGGTTACGACACATTTGCATAACATTATTACATGACATTAAGATGCAATCAAATATAGTACATGATGATCAAAGGTAGATCTAAATAAAGAATCGGGAGAGAGAGAGAGAAAGAGAGAGAGAGAGAGAGAGAGAGAGAGAGAGAGAGAGAGAGAAAAGAGAGAGAGAGAGAGAGAGAGAGAGAGAGAGAGAGAGAGAGAGAGAGAGAGAGAGAGAGAGCAACTCCTTGCATGTGCTATACATTTTTATATTTCTTTACCTGAATTTTATCTGTAGTGTGCAAGTTGCTACGCCTGTTAAAAACTGGTAAGGACGGATCTAAGAGGGTCGTTTCTATAGCTACAGAAATCGTACTTAGTTGCGAAACTCTCAGAGGTCGATAAGCCGCTTTTCGGACAGCATCCCAGTGAAGTCAGTCATTAAATGGCCTTTTCTTCGTCAGTAGCCAATCAAGCATAGATGTTGGACGTATATTTGTATAGAACAAGTCAACTAATTAAGTCATGTGGTCATTATCAGGCCGGCATCCTTTACTTCCCAAGACCTTCAATCAATCAGGCGCCGTCTCTACATAGAAGGTTGGCTGCAAAAGATCTCCAACACTCTATTTTTCTTGTCTTGGAAGTATACTCTGACTGCTGTTTGTCAAGATCTCGACGTTCTCATACCACTTGTATCTTTGTCTACCTCTTGCTCTCTTGCCTTCGACTTTTCCTTCCACATTATTTTTTTAAAGCGCGCTATGTCTTTTAATGTGGCCGAAATAATTGAGTCGTCTTTTTTTTTTTTTTTTTTTTTTCAGAAACGTTTCATATAATTACGACAGTAATGAAATGTTTATGTACGATGCTAAGTGTAACGAGGAAAGATCGACATAGGAATGATGATATCTGGAGGAGAGTCGGCACAGAACCAATACTGAATTTTATAGGTAGACAACAAATCAAATGGTTTGGCCATGTAACAAGATCGGCAGCAGACAGGGCACCGTACAGAGCAATGTTATACAGATACAATAGTTACAGACCCAGAGGTCGAGCACGCAGAGTATGGACGGCAGAAATATCAGAAACATTAAAAAGTACTTTATACACAGTAAGCCATCATAGAACTAATGTCATCAGTCGACACGTCATCATCCTGTATCATGTCCTTTTCAGAACGTCGCTCTCATCACAGCCTGAAAGAAACTCGGTCTCTCGCCAGTTCTCCAGCCTCATGAACCTTCACACTCAAGGAGTCACTAATATCCTGTGCCCATCTTCGTGTCGATCGGCCCCTGCCCCTCCTTCCTGTTACCACGTCGACACATGCTAAGGGATATATTAAAGATAGGACCCGAGCGCTTATGGGCTTTCGATAAACTTAACTTTAACTACGATGGCTGCCAGATATGTGGTCATTGGCGATCGGGTCGCCCACTGGCTGGCCGGTAGACGGCCTCGTCGTCGGTCGGGACAGTATTTGGGTCTGTCTCTTTTGATGGCATCAACACTGAAAGTGTCCTTTGCAGAGCTACCTGGTGGTGAGCAATGCTAAGCCATTCTATATGGCGCAAATAACTTAGCCACTAATATAACCAAAAGCTACCCTTTGGGGATGCCGGTTGAACGTGATTTTTTTTTCTCTTTAAAAAACGGATCGGAAAAGAGATGTGTGGTGGACCCACAGTAAACTAGTCGTGTTGTGTAAAATGTTAAGTTCCTGAGTTAGTACAAACGTTTGTCAGTACTGCAGAAAGTTCAGAATGGACAAACGTGGCATGACTGGATACCAAGCATGTCAACATACCAAGCATGTCAACATAACAGGGACTCAGGTGGATATACTGTCCGTGATATGTAGGAGGGCGAGGGAATAAAACAGCAGATGTTTTGGCTACACAAGCGATAGCTAGAGGAAAACGTGTACTGAACAAAGAAGACATTCGGAGGATCATTCATGAACGAATGGGGATAGAAGACATGAGACTGGACGAAATAACATGTGTAAGAACAGGTGAACTTTGAATTAGGAGTGGATTCAGCAAGAAGGCACGAAGGAACGATGCATGTTCAATCATTGTATTTAGTGAACAGACAGCATCTATAGCTTAAGACATTTGCTGCAGGAGACGTAACATTTATAGGTATGCCCGATGTGCTGTTATATCGATTTTTAAATCAGCAAAGAGCAACAAAAGAGGGAATGATTTTTTGGGTCACATTAGCAACTAAAATCAGACATGAGAGAGAGAGAGAGAGATAGAGAGAGAGAGAGAGAGAGAGAGAGAGAGAGAGAGAGAGAGAGAGAGAGAGAGAGAGAGAGAGAGAGAGAGAGAGAGAGAGAGAGAATACCGTTAGGAATCAATAGTGGGAGATAACAAAATGATATATCCATTACTACCCGACACCCTGGAACTGTCCTGGAGACAAGTTCTGTGTTGGTATTTTCCAAGGGAGCTCTAAAACAATGGGCACAAATGATGAAAATTGTGGACGACTGGCTACAGAGGGGCTGTGACATCTATTAGTCTGCTAAGTACACGTAGTGGATGCAAAACCAACACATGATGAGTCTCCTATATATATATATATATATATATATATATATCACTTTGTCTATACCTGTCAGTCTGTCTGATCATCTATCCATACATCCATCCATCTCTCTGTCTATTCATCCCTCCGAGATATCTCTGTCCGATTATATGTATCTCTCTGTCTGTCTATCTATCTATCCATCTATGTACCCATCCGTACATGCCTCTGCCTATCTAATCCATTCATTCATCTGTCTATCTATCTATCTATCTATCTATCTATCTATCTATCTATCTATCTATCTATCTATCTATCTATCTATCTATCTATCTATCTATCTATCTATCTATCTATCTATCTATCTATCTATCTATCTATCTATCTGTCTATCTATCTATCTATCTATCTATCTATCTATCTATCTATCTATCTATCTATCTATCTATCTTAGTCTAAATATAAAGAAATCGATCTATCTATCCTCTATCTATAAATCTATCTACCTATCCTATCTATCTATCTATATACAGAAAATCTATCTATCTCGGCTAGCTATCTATGGATCTATCTATCTATCTATCTACTATCTATCTATCACTCGTCATCTATCTGAATCTACTCTATCTAGTCTATCTATCTATCAGCTGTATCTATACCTATCTATCTGTGGATCTATCTACAGCTATCTATCTAATCGGTACTATCTATCTATCTATCTATCTATCTATCTACTATCTATCTACTAGAAGTCTATATATCTTGGCTATCTATCTAAATCTATTACAGAAGTCTATCTATCTATCTATCTATCTTATCTATCTACAGCAGTGGCTCTAAGTCTATCTATCATCTATCTATCTATCTTCAATCTATCGAGGACTCTATCTAAAGCCAGTCTATCTATCTATCTATCTATCTATCGCTGATCGTATCTATCTATCTAGCTATCTATCTATCTATCTATCTATCTATCTATCTATCTATCTACCGGGGACTATCTTATCTTGTCTATCTATCTATGAACTATCTATCTATCTATCTATCTATCTATCTATCTATCTAAAACCTATCTTCTATCTATCTATCTATCTATCTATCTAATCCATTTCATCTATCCATCTATCTATCTATCTATCTATCTATCTATCTAATCTATCTATCTCACCTATCTATCTATCTATCTATCTATCTATCTATAAAATATCTATACTATCTATCTATCTATTATCTATCTATCTGTCTGTCTGTCTGTCTGTCTGTCCCCGTGTCTGTCTGTCTGTCTTTCTGTCTGTGTCTGTCTAATCTTTCCTGTCTGTGTATTCTGTCTTTCTGTCTTGTCTGTCTGTCTGTCTGTCTGTCTGTCTGTCTGTCTGTCTGTCTGTCTGTCTGTCTGTCTGTCTGTCTGTCTCTGTCTGTCTGTCATGTCTTTCTGTCTGTCTGTCTGTCCGTTCTGTCTGTCTGTCGACATGTCTGTCTGTCTGTCTGTCAAGCCTGCCTGTCTGTCTATTATGTTTTGTTTGTCTGTAATCCCTGTCTGGTGTGTCTGTCTGTCTGTCTGTCTGTCTGTCTGTCTGCAAGTCTTCTGTCTGTCTGTCTGTTGTATTTCTGTCTGGACGAGTCTGTCTCCCTGTCTTCTCTTGTCTGTCTGTCTGTCTGTCTGTCTGTCTGTCTGCCTGTCTGTCTGGAGGTCTGCGAAGTCTGTCTGTCGATCTGTTGTCTGTCTGTCTGTCTGTTGTCTGTCTGTCTGACTGTATGTCTGTCTGTCTGTTTGTCTGTCCGTCCTGTCGTAGTTTAAATGTAAAGAAAAGCGATGAAAAGGCCTAATCATAAAGCATATACCAATCCTATTACAGACTTATACAGAAGAAGGGTAACGTACTCGGCAACTCAGCCGGTGGAACAATCATAGATTTCACGAGCCTGATACAGTCACTCGTCGGCTGTTTGAATAGTACTGTAATACAGTGGTTATACCCGGTACAGCTGTTGTTATACCCGGTACAACTGTGGTTATACCCGGTACAGCTATGGTTGTAATCGGTACACCAGTGGTTTTACCCGGTACAGCAGTGGTACGACATGGCACAGTAGTGGTTATATTTGGCATAGCAGTGGCTAAATCTGTTACAGAAGTCACTATACATTGCAGACCAATCGTTATACGCGGTACAGCAGTGGTCCGGTAGTTTGCCATTGCCCTGGACGGTCAGCTCCCTGATAACACTGTCGAAACCAAGGCAAGGTGCATGGCCCGCAGCTGGGATCGAACCCGGTACCCCGGCATTACGAAGCGTTCGCATCGACTTAGCCACAGAGCCGACTGTACTATCTATAGCATGTGTTTTTCTACCGTTTTACACCCGTGAACCATCTGACAGATAATAAACAAAAACAAATGTAGATTAAAGAATTTGGTTAAATCCTCCCATTGTGGGTTCCGGGGTTCCACTGTGGGTTCCGGGGTCCCACTGTGGGTTCCGGGGTCCTACTGTGCGTTCCGGGGTCCCGCTGTGGGTTCCGGGGTCCCACTGTGGGCTTCGGGGTCTCACAGTGGGTTCCGGGGTCTCACTGTGGGTTCCGGGGTCTCACTGTGGGTTCCGAGGTTCCGCTGTGCGTTCCGAAGTCCCACTGTGGGCTCCGGGGTCCCACTGTGGGTTCCGGTGTCCTACTGTGCGTTCCGGGTCCCACTGTGGGTTCCGGGGTCTCATTGTGGGTTTCGGGGTCCCACTGTGGGTTCTAGGGCACCAATGAGGGGGAAAAGAAGAACAGACCCACTGCCTCCCCAACAAGCATGTCGTAAGAGTCAACTAACTGGCGTTTCTTTCGAGATGGGGCGTATCTGCCTGAGAGACAAGGAACCAACAGTATGCATACAAATAAGCTAGACCTGTAAAACGAATGTGCACGCAACACTCAGGATCTGGAATAAGATCAGAGGTGGACGAACAACCCGAACTTTCTGCACGACATTACAGCCGGTAAACACGAAGAAGACGATGAAGAAAAAGAGATTATACCCTAAACCACGAAATTACATTATTCAGTTAATGCGACTTGCACTTAGAACACCTGATAAACCTGTCTGGGGCGTTGTTTCTGACAGGTGAAGCGCTATGATAACATTCATTCCATTTTTTTCTATTTGATTTTTATTACTGGCATGGCTGAGAAAGACTTTTCACACAAGAAAGTACTTGGGGGGGGGGGGGGGGGATCGGATATCTCTATAGCCCAGAGATGGATATTATTTTCTGACTAATGTCTAGAACTGAGACAATGATGGCATTTTATGTCTTGACACCAGAGTGACATCAGAAGGTTTAGTCACCATTTTTGTTTTAATGACGATCAAGTGCGCAAGATGTTCTTACATCTTCCAAGAAGAGATGATTTATCAGAGGGTTATCTTAACCAGA
Organism: Candidula unifasciata; assembly: GCA_905116865.2. Taxonomy (NCBI): domain Eukaryota; kingdom Metazoa; phylum Mollusca; class Gastropoda; order Stylommatophora; family Geomitridae; genus Candidula; species Candidula unifasciata. The sequence goes on along the minus strand of CAJHNH020001357.1, from coordinate 71,338 downwards.
ATTCTCATGTTCCGGTGAATAATGACCCTAGTATAACAGTGTAGTCAGCAATTAAGTCCTTCTTAGTATGTACGGAAGCGCCGTGGTGCAGCGGCTAGAGGCTCCTATATATGGTCGTTGGTTCAGATCCTGAGAAAGCTAGACTTTAAAGTAAAATTACTTGGCTCTCAGTTCGACCCAGTCTTAAGAAGGTACCTGGTAAAGTTCTGAGTAGTAAAGGCGACCGATGATGCTGACCACATCACCCACCAAATGCCGTTTGGTTTATAAAATACAGGTCTAGCCCTATATGCCAAAACGCCTAAAAGCGTGGGAAAGGGCCCTTTACGTCACTGAGTGTGTACAGAAGAGAAGCTCTTTGTAATGTGTCCTGTAAGGAGGACGGTTTGGAGCGTTATGGTGTGGTCAAGAGGTTGACATCGCGCTTTAAAAGTCGTAGGTTTCTTTCGCTGTGTCGTTCAGTTTACGAGCGATGTCGGTACGGAGATTCATGGGGTCTGTCGCGGTAGCTACGGAGTTCGAATAGTCATGGCTAGGGTGTCTTTGATATCCTGTGTCTATCATCATGCTAGTCGACCCCTGTCTCACCTCCAAACCATTATGATGTTTAATATGGCCGAAGTACTTCTTCTTCTTCTTTCGTTGGCCTGAAATAAGTTGTCTTTATCAGCAGTTTTGTCTGTTGTATAAATTTCACTGTCATTGTTAGTTCATTCAGTGGTGGTCCATAGAGTTTACGTTCCACTGTTGTTCTTTCTGGCCAAAAGGTTTTCCTTAATGTGCCAAATTCGGTGCAGTCCTGGAGTACATGCTCTGCTGTCTGGGGCACCATTTCCACAGATGCACATGGCTGATAGACTTATCTTGAATTTTGTGTTCATGTGGCCGAAGTACTTAAATGTAGTAGAACGATGCGTTTTATAAGTCACATATCCGCAAGAAGTCGCCGTGGCGGAGCGGCTAGACGCGCGCCTCGGATCGGAAGGTCGTGGGTTCACTCCCTGGCGGAGCCGGACTTTTTTTCAAAAATGACCTTGGCTCCCAGGTCGACCCAGCCTTGAGTGGGTACCGAGTGCAGTCCCGGGAAGTAGAGGCGGCCGGCGTGATGCTGACCACATCACCCATCTTGTGCCTTTAGTCTATAAAAATATAGGTCTAGCCCTTTATGCCCTATATGCCTAAAGGAGTGGAAAAGGGTCCTTTACTTTTTTTTACTTACTTTTATCCGCAAGAATGTTAGTGTTTTCATATGTTTATTCTTCTTCTTTTGACCTACTGTTTACACCGTGGAGAGTCGCAGAGAGGAGATAGACGTAGTTTTCTATCTTTTGCTAGTTGTATAGCTTGCGTTAAATTTACACTGCGTGTCTTTTTTACTCCGTCTGTCGCTTTCTTTCTTGGTCGGCTTCTTCACCTGTAGCTGCTGTTCTCATGTAGCCAGCTGTTCTCATGTAGCCAGCTGTTCTCATGTAGCCAGCTGTTCTCATGTAGCCAGCTGTTCTCATGTAGCCAGCTGTTCTCATGTAGCCAGCTGTTTTCATGTAGCCAGCTGTTTTCATGTAGCCAGCTGTTCTCATGTAGCCAGCTGTTCTCATGTAGCCAGCTGTTTTCATGTAGCCAGCTGTTCTCATGTAGCCAGCTGTTCTCATGTAGCCAGCTGTTCTCATGTAGCCAGCTGTTCTCATGTAGCCAGCTGTTCTCGTGTAGCCAGCTGTTCTCGTGTAGCCAGCTGTTCTCATGTAGCCAGCTGTTCTCATGTAGCCAGCTGTTCTCATGTAGCCAGCTGTTCTCATGTAGCCAGCTGATCTCATGTAGCCAGCTGTTCTCGTGTAGCCAGCTGTTCTCGTGTAGCCAGCTGTTCTCATGTAGCCAGCTGTTCTCATGTAGCCAGCTGTTCTCATGTAGCCAGCTGTTCTCATGTAGCCAGCTGTTCTCATGTAGCACGTTATAGCTGCTGTCTGATTCTCTTCCATTGTGATCATATGACCCAACCATTTGATGTTCTAATGTTCTCTAAAATCATGTATAGCTATCGCACCTACCAGTCTTCTTAGTTTTTTCGTTGGCGACTCTGTCTCTTCTTGTTTTTCCCGCCGCATCTCTTATACATCTCATCTCATATGTTGTTTTCTAATAGCTATAAAAGGGATTATATAGGAACACTTGCATTTGACAAGGAAGACATTCTAAAGGCCCTTTATGAGCTAATACTGATGGAAGTTACAATGCTAAGTGAAAAAAAACATTTGTAGAGTTGTGTGAATTTGGATTAAGTATGGGTCAGGAAAGAAAGGTCAATTCTCAGGCTCTCCTCCGAACTTCTACCCAATATTATGGCGGCCAAACAAATAGCCTAACAGGGCCTTAATCGTGTGTAAAATGCGGAATTTCTGCCAAGAAACAAATCGCGGCAAAACTAGGATTACTTGACAATTTCAAAAGACGCAACATTGCAGACAATAGTAGCAGACGATAATAGCGACCGTGGACTATTTCGAGCGTTTCTGCAGACGATACTAGCAGGCGATACTAACGACCATTGACAATTTCGAGACACGCAACATTACAGACGATAATATGGAGATGGCGGAGAGACCACGCGCTCCGATGCAAATTAGCCACAGTGTTCTTCCGACTAAACTCACCACCGAGGTGTATCCCCCGCGCCGCTACGCGGATGAGGATCTTAACTACATACCTGGGACACGAGCAAATAAATGAGAGGAAGTTGCAGGAGATGCGGTAGCTGCTGCTCATGAGTCTCAGCCATCTAGTTTAACCCTCCACCCACGCCGCGCGTGCGGCGCGGGGGATACCGTCGTCGGTGCGGCATAGTCGCAGAAACAAGTCCATAATTAACATATCGCTGAGACCCTGTTAGAGCGTTTGTGTCGTTATTCGGAGCCGATCCTAGTTTTGCCGCGATTTGTTCCTTGGCAGAAGCTCCGCATTTTACACACGACTAAGGCCCTGTTAGGCTATTTGTTTCTGATACTGGGTGTTGAATATTAGTCAAAAAAGAAAAAAGGAAGCAATAATTGGCGGTTAAAACAAACAAAAAATGAAGACTGACTTTTGGCTTGTTGAAGATCTTCTCTGTGTAGACATTGGTCAGGGCGGCCATACTGTCCCAGTTTCCAGATGTCAGAGTGACCAGTTTACTGACGGCTATCATAGTGACCTTGCTCTTCACAATGTCCCACTTGTGGTTGGATAAAGGAAAACATGACCTTTAATTACTCACTTCTGTAACAAAGTATCATAAGCCGAGAGAATTAACTCTGTCGGTGTAAAACCTCTTCAGTTGTAAACCAAATACAATTTGAATAAAAGAGAGAACGTTTTCTTCAGAAAATGTATACATTTTTGCTTACACACTCCTGCATTTCAAATAAATGAATTGCCTGCAAAACAAACATACGCTGAAATGTGAAACACAAAAACAGTTAATAATTTTTGTTTTCAATGTATACTTCATAAAACATGCGCGGTACGACACAAAGGATTACGTGCCTCACTGAGTTATGCTAAGATGTAGGTAAGTGTGAAGAATGAGAGAGAAATTAAACGATGGTGAAAGGTAACGAAATTAAAGTTGAAATGCAGAAATAACGCCCAACCGTTGCAAGAGACAGGTGTGTTGAACTGTGCTAAGACAATTCTATTACGTGCAATAGTGGTAGTTGTAGTAGTAGCAGTATTAGTAGTAGCAGCAACAGCAGTAGTGTTAGTGGTGATTCTAGTAGTACTGTTAGCAGCAACAACAGCAGAAGCAGCAGCAGTAGTAGTGGTTGTTGTTGTTGTTGCTATTGCTACTGCTGCTGCGGTAGCAGTAATAGCAACAACAGTAACAGAAGTGGTAGCGTTAAACGTTGTTGTTTTTATTTATGTTTTAAACTTTGCTCAAGAGAAACAGTCTTTCAAGACAGCACGGCAGGAAAAAACAAACAACATCCATTTAACTATGTGGTCTCCAACCTGGGGAAAAGGTGGGGGAGGAGGCAAACCCAAGCGGAGCGCGAGGAGCGAGGAGCTTTCAAAGAAGAAAAAAAAGGGGGGGGGGGGAGCGTTAAGCAATTTTTAAACTGAGTGCATTTGTATTTTAACAATCCGTTATATTTATTAAGTGTTATTATGAATAAAGGAAATAATAAAAAGGTTTAAACTGTTTATAAAACCCCAAAAAAATCAAGGACATGATTAGTTCGTTTTTATAAGTAGTTTGTGTATACACATTTGAAGATCTAAATAATATGATAACACAGCCATTTATAGATTAAGTACATATTCTGACCAAAACGTATTTCCATACTGTCTGTTTCTCCTGTTGCGGAATCTACTGACCTCTTCTTTTTAATTAATCACATGCTGGAGAGAGGGGGGCGGCGGTCTTGCCATTTACTCAGGGGGACAGGGGGGGGGGGTTGTGAGCGTCTTGCTATACACTCAATGGGGTCGTGAGGACTCAAAGGGGTCGAAAGGGACTTGTCATATACTCAAAGGGGTCGAAAGGGACTTGTCATATACTCAAAGGGGTCGAGAGGGACTTGTCATATACTCAAAGGGGTCGAGAGGGTCTTGCCAAACACTCAAAGGGGTCGTGAGGGTCTTGCCATATACTCAAAGGGGGAGGGGGAGGCACGACCTGAAAAAAGGTTGGAGACCACTGATTCAACAACAACAATCGAAAATATGGTCATGCCGTACGCCATACACAACAGCACAGTGCACTTTGAGCAACAACAGAATGAGCGCAGCTAGTGCGCCGAGCCAACCAACATTCCGTGACTGGGACACAACAACAAGCATGGTGTTCACGGTGGGTGGCTGACTAACTTTGGGCTTGTGGAAGGTGGACTCTGTGTAGACGCTGGTCAACGTGGACAGGCTGTCCCACTCGCCAGCAGCCATAAACTTGACCAGCAGGCTGGTGGCGATCAGTTTAGCTTTCATGGTCACTATGTCCCACTGAAAGAGAGTGTTCTTCGGTGATATGTGTGGGGTGTATTGTGTGAGATGTTGTATGTATGCGGTGTTATATGTGTGGGATGTTATATGTGTGGGATGTTATATGTGTGGAATGTTATATGTGTGGGAATTTATATGTGTTGGATGTTACACGTGTGGGATGTTATATGTGTGGAATGTTATATGTGTCGGATTTTATATGTGTGGGATGTTATAGATGTGGGATGTTAAATTTGTTGGATGTTACATAAGTGGAATTGTATATGTGTGGGATGTTACAATTGTGGGATATTACATGTGTGGGATGTTATATGTTCCGGGATGTTATATGTGTGGAATTGTATATGTGTGGGGAGTTATATTTGTGCTATGTTATATATGTGGGATGATTTATGTGGGGGTGTTTTTATGTAGGGATGTTATACGTGCGGAAAGTTATATGTGCGGGATGTTGTATGTGTGAAATGTTATATGTGCGGGATGTTATACGTGTGAGAAGTTATATGTGCGGGATGTTTTATGTGGGGATGTTATTTGTGTGTCATGCTATTTTTGTGGCGTGTTATTTGGATGGCATGTTATTTGGGCTGCATATTATATGTGTGGGATGCTATATGTATGCATTTCTATATATGGTGGTAGGTTATGTGGGATGTCATATTTTAGGCTGTTTGTGTGGGGGTACAGAGTGTGATGCTATATGAGAGGCGTTTTGTGTGGGATGCTATATGTATGCATTTCTATATATGGTGGTAGGTTATGTGGGATGTCATATTTTAGGCTGTTTGTGTGGGGGTACAGAGTGTGATGCTATATGAGAGGCGTTTTGTGTGGAATGCTATATGTATGCATTTCTATATATGGTGGTAGGTTATGTGGGATGTCATATTTTAGGCTGTTTTGTGTGGGGGTACAGAGTGTGATGCTATATGAGAGGCGTTTTGTGTGGGGGTACTTTGTGTGGGATGTTATATGTGAGGGATGCTATAAGTGGATGTAATTCAAAGTGGAATATTATGTCTGTGGGATGTTATACAAGTGGGATGGTACAGTGTATGTGTGAGCTGTTATAGGTGGAGTATTATGTGTGGGATATTATATGCGCGGGCCGTTATTTGTTGTTCGTTTTGTGTGGGATATAATATGTGTGAGTTTTAATATGTGTATGGTCTTATATGTGAGGTAACTTCGTGTGGAATGATATATGTGTATGGTATTCAATGCTCGGATACTTTGTGTGGGCTTTAAATATGTGGAATGTTATATATTAGGTTACTTTGTGTGGGATGCTGTGTGTATTTTGTGTTCAATTTATGCTTTTTATTAATTATATGCCACCTTCATTTAGTTAATAATCCACAATGTATTATCATTGTGTAATTAAACAAGGTTTGTGTAACAGGTGCATATAAATGTATGTGTGATATGCATGAATGAGTTTGTGTGTATGTAAGGGTGTTTGTGTATGTATGAGTTTGTGTATGTATGAATATATATGAGTGTGTGTGTATGTGTGTTTTGCGTGTGTGTGGCTTGTGTACACACATGAGTGGATCTGTATGATGATCTGTATGTACGGGCGACCGTGTATGTATGTATGGGCGTTTGTATATGTATAGACATTTGTGTATGAATGGGTATTTGTGTGTGTATGGGTGTTGGTGTATGTATGTGTGTTTGTGTATGTATGGGCATTTGTATAAGTATTATTGCTTGTGGATATATGGGTATGTTTAAGTGTGTATGTATGCATGGGTACATGTTTGTGTGTGTGTGTGTGTGTGTGTGTGTGAGTGTGTGTGTGAGTGCGCGCGATTGATAGTGTTTACATGCTTCGCTATGTAAGAGTTTTTGCACGTATGAGTATTTAGGTAAGTGTGATTGTAAGTGTATGTGTGTGTACTTATGAATGGGTGGATATGTCTGGGTGTGTAGGTATGAATGTATTTGTATGCATGAGTGTACGTATGTGTGCTGGTGTTACGTGTGTAGATGCATGAATGTGTATGTGACTGTGTGAGTGTGTATGTGTGTATGCATAAACGTGAATCCTTTATGTGAATGTATGATAGTGGGTACATGTATGTGTACGTATGTGTGCTTGTGTATGTGTGAGCGCGCGTGCGTATCTGTATGTGTGTATGTGTGTGTATATATATATATATATATATATATATATATATATATATATATATATATATATATATATATATATATATATATGTGTGTGTGTGTGTGTGTGTGTAGTGTGTTTGTGCACGTGTGTATATGTATGAGTATGGGTGCATGTATGCATAGTATGCGTTTGTATTTTTGTGTATGCATGAGTCTGTGTATGAGTTTATTTGTCTGTGATATGTGTGTGTGATATATGTGTTTGTGGTGTGTGTTTTTGTTTGTGCACGTGTGTTTATGTATGAGTATGGGTGCATGTATGCATACGTTTGATTTTGTATTTTTGTGTATACATGAGTCTGTGTATGGGTGTATTTGTCTGTGTAATTAAGAATATATGTGTAGTGTAGGTGTTTGTATATTTGAGTGTTTATGAATGTGTATATGTATAATCGTGTGTGTTTGGATGAGTGAGTGCGTGTGTGTGTGTATGAAACTGTGTGTGTATGTATGTGTATACATATCCGATAGTACATGAATGGGTATAAATATGTGTGTGTGAGTGTAAGTATTTATATATGTGTATTATGTATGTATGTATGTATGTTATAAATTTATGCATGTATGTGTTTATATGTACGTACATGGTGTGTGCATATGTGTGTGTGCGTGCGCATGCATTTACCATCCTTGTGTATTTTTACTTTATATATACATATATATGTATGTTTGAATACTGTTATTTGAACGTAACATGCTTTGTGGATAAAATACCATTGCGGTCTGAAAGATGAGTGTTTGGAAGAGCAGACGTAAGACGGTCCTGTGTGCTCAACCTGTAGACCTTTTTGAAAATAGGGTTCGTTTCTGCTTGCCTTTTGTATTCTTATGTAACATCTCTATAAAATGGGTACATTATTTTCTACATAGGCGTACAATTGACTCCACATCTTAAAGTTGGGTTGTTATCTGGGGCAATGGGGTTGTTTGTCAGGTTTATTCTTATTGTCTTTATCTTTAACATAATTAACTCCCTTAATTAGGTATCAATTGACACTTACAGAAGAGAGTGTCAGCTTTATTTTATTGTCTATTTAAAGCTCCATTCCTCGAAAGCTTCCTACAGGTAAGTTGTTTGTTTTATCGCCAATTCTTTCTGACTTCTGTTTTTCATCACAACAAGGCATTTATTGTTTTGCCACACTGGGGCATTCTTCTCAAGCAGATGCTAATAATGTCTAGAGAGAGAATCCTCCGAGTGCAATGTTTATTGTTGTCCGTTTTAAAATTATATTTCACACACACGCGCGCGCGCGCATTCGCACACACACACACACACACACACACACACACACACCTGGTAAGACGGACTGATTGATAAAGACACAAGGGTTAAGAATGGAGACAAATCCAGTGCAAGAAAGAAACAAACAAAAAGAAGCGCTGATGACCTCACTAAAAACAAAAGGGAGAAGAATATAAAAATCAAGAAAGAAAAGAAGTGGGGAAAATTACAAAGAAAACAAAAAGAATACAGGATGCGGAAAATGGTCTAAAAAACGAATAAATGAATGAATTAAATAAACACAAAAATATGTAAAATTAAAAGAAAAATACATATAGACAAAGTAGTGAGAAGGAAAGAAAGAAAGAAAGAAAGAAAGAAAGAAAGAAAGAAAGAAAGAAAGAAAGAAAGAAAGAAAGAAAGAAAGAAAGAAAGAAAGAAAGAAAGAAAGAAAGAAAGAAAGAAAGAAAGAAAGAAAGAAAGAAAGAAAGAAAGAAAGAAAGAAAGAAAGAAAGAAAGAAAGAAAGAAAGAAAGAAACTATTTAAATATCCATCCATTCATCTTTTCATGTGTTCATTTATATTATATCTATATATTTCCAAAAATACCTATTAAATTGTGTCTAAAGTAGATCTATTTGTTTTTTATCATCTCCTCTTCATGCTCCTCTCCTCTCCTCCTCTCTCTCCTTCTTCTTCTTCTTCTTCTTTCCCTCCTCTTGTTCCTTCTGATTCCTCTGCCCCTTATTGCCCAATGGAGCATAGGCCCTCAACCAACCCTCACACCAACTAGTCATATCGTTCGCTTGTGCCTGGAGCTCACCCCGTGCCCTCCTCATCTTGTTCAACGTTCACCCTGTAGCTGCCCCTCTCCGTGTGTTAATGGTCTGTTTTACTTCGCCATCTGTAGCTTAGGCATTGCACTGTGTATGTACTGTGTCATTTCGACATACCCGGTTCGGTTCCAGCTGCAGGTTATTAGGCAGCAGTCTTCTTTGCGTTGGTTCCAAAATTGTATGCCGTGGTTGGTTAACATTGGCCTGTAAAGGATACTCAGTTATTTATTTATTTATTTATTTATAAACACCTGTGAGTTCCAACGTAAAGGCATTCTAGTTATATTGTTCTCAAGTTTTCTCAAAGTAGTCCTATCCAACGCTTGCGTCTTTTCTGGGCCTCCTGATTCATTTGACTTTATTTATCTTTGTGGCAAGGTTCTACATCAGTGATTATATCTTCTTCTTCTTCTTTTTCTCTTCCACCATTTACCTCATCGACGTGGTGAGGGGGGGGGGGGGGGTGTTGTAAGGATCGTTTAAGCCCTTTTTCTAATGTATTGTACAAGTTTGTGTTCATTTCTGTTAGGTCATGATGATGTCGCTCCATCTCTTGTGTGGTCTTCCCCTTGATCTGTGTTCATTATATTTCTTCAGCGTGGCTCTCTGTGGCAGTTGGTACCAGGGCATTCTCGTCAGGTGGCCAAACCATTTCGTGTGTTGTTCTTCAGTGAACCATATCATACCATTTGAATACATATTCTAGGCGTAGGCACCATTTAATAAATGTTTCTAGTTTATATGTAATCGCTTTAGTTATATTCCATTTTCGACTCCATACACGTAAACCGGTTTGTCTAAATACAAACCTATTCACCGTTTCACCCATTTATATGACTATTGCTTTTTTACCTATACATCTATTGAAATGTCATTCCATCTATTAGTGATCCATCCATCTGTATGTCTGTCTATCCCTCTATTTAATCGTCCATCCGTTGCTAGGTCTGTCCGCCTGTCTGTCTGTCAGAAGAGTAGACATTTAGACGTACCCAGGTGCCCCATTCTCAACTTGCTGGAATTTAAAAACAAAATGTTCGTTACGTACATTCACCTAGTTGAAGACCTCGGACTTGTGAACGCTCTAGCTAAAGACGTGTGTGTAATTATAAAATTGTTTGACACGTCCAAGTTCCCAAACCTTGAGCTCAACATTTAAATTCAAAACCCGTCTTATCGTGACATCTGATCGACAGCGGAAGGATGTAAATAGCTCATCAGTTGTTTTTTTAAGTGACCCACTTTCTAACCCCACTTCTCCCCCCCCCCCCCCCCCCATGCAATGTCTATCTCTACTAAGGTTTATCTCCTTCAACAACAACCCCTCTATCATTTGCTCCTTACATATTATTTCTCTCTCCACACCCCCTCTCTTTTTCATCTCTCTCTCTCTCTCTCTCTCTCTCTCTCTCGCTCTCTCTCTCTCTCTCTCTCTCTCTCTCTCTCTCTCTCTCTCTCTCTCTCTCTCTCTCTCATTCTATCTTTATATTTTAAATCTTTCACACTCCTAAGACTTACATCATTTAAAAGCAATCTACACCCACAACTGAACCTTTCCATCAAATGTCTTTCTCGGAACTATTTATTCCTCGACCCTCAATCTCTCTTTCCTTTCTCTCTCTCTCTCTCTCTCTCTCTCTCTCTCTCTCTCTCTCTCTCTCTCTCTCTCTCTCTCTCTCTCTCTTTCTGGTAAAATCTGTAACACCCTCCTTTAAAATATACAAAATTTCACAAAAATTATCTACCTCCCTTATGTTATTTTTGTCTGTACACAAACTCTCCTTAACCTCCGCCCCACACTACCCGATCTCACCCTCTCCCTCCACCCTTCCTGTCTTACCTTGTAGTCGAAGGAGAACTGTTCATCTGAAGGCATATTCTTTACCTGTGGAAGACAAACAGTTTATTGACTGACAGATGTCCAGGTAGGTTTACAGGTAGAAATGTCTACCCATTTAAGGTAAACACAAACAAATAAGATGACTCTCTGTCTGTCTGTCGGTCTGTATGTCTGTCTGTGTGTCTGTCTGTCTGTGTGTCTGTCTGTATGTCTGCCTGTGTGTCTGTTTGTCTGTCTGTCTGTTTTCAATTCCTGTCACTAACATGTGACTGGCCTAGCAGCCCGGCGGAGATTTATTATACTCTAGAAGAAATAGAAAGAATTTGAATATTTGCTCGTTCTGACTCGTCTAAATATAATCGAGTAGATCCAGGAGGGACAGGGGCCGACCAACACGGAGATGGGCACAGGATATAAGTGACTCCTTGAGTATGAAAGTGCAGGAGGCGGGAGAGCTGACGAGATACCGAGTTTCTTTCAGGCAGACCGTGATGAGAGCGACGTTCTGTAAAGGGCCTGCTACTTGATGATGATGAGATCTAGTATAGGCATAAGAACGGAATGAAAAAGTATTGATTCTCATTAGATGGCCAAACCATTTCATTCTTTGTTTCTCAATAAATTTGACGATGGGTGTTGTTCCAACAGTTCTTGTGATCACGTCGTTTCTCACTCGATCTCTTCTGATTTTATTCACAGCCATTCTGAAACATCCCATTTCACAGGTGGTTAGTTTCTTTCGTGTTCTTTTTGTCAATGTCCAAATCTGACATTGGTAATCTAAAGTCGGTATAAATATTGAATTTATAATTAGTCTTTGTGTGTGTGTGTGTGTGTGTGTGTGTGTGTGTGTGTGTGTATGTGTGTGTGTGAGAGAGAGAGTGTGTGTGTGTGTGTGTGTGTGTGTGTCTCTCTCTCTCTCTCTCTTTCTCTCTCTCTCTCTCTCTCTCTCTCTAGTGGGATAGCAGGGTGTTTTAAAATTGGAGCAAGTTGGTACGTGACATTGTCGGCTTGTTGGATTCTCGTTTCTATCTCTCTGTCTATTTTACCATAACATTAACAATGTAAACTACAAAAGAGGGGGGAGCAAGATGAGATGCCAACTGTACACAAAAGATAGCCTAGGTTGTAACAAACAGCACAATACAAAAGTGCACTTATCAAAACTTGGCTAGCTAGACAATTGCATCAGCTCATTTGTACCGTTACCCTCCGGAACTGCCAAATTTAATTACGTTAATCACGTCACTTTCAACGTAAACAGGCCAGTACTCACACACCTTTGAGATGTCGGCTAGTTCTTTCTTCCCTAAACATAACAGAGGTGAGGAATACAGCGCATTTACTTTGTGTTAGTAATTCAAGTAAGCTGAAGTTTTAATTTCATTTACCTCCGATCTCAGGGTGACATTAGATTATGTACAACGGGTTGATATTTTTTTTTTTCTCTGTTTAGTTTTTACTCGCTCTTTAACTTGGCTTATCTGTGACTGTTTCCTGTATTGTTGTACTTAACTGGGGTTAGAAGACTCGCGTACTTAGTTATAGTTATGTTCTACGTCGATAAGCGTGGGCGATTGTTGTCGACAACCTTAAACCATAATTAGTGTCCAATCAAGGTTATGTTTTGGTCCCTATTATTCCTCGAAGTTAATTAATCAGTATATTGATCAACTTTTTGTTTTGCTTGATCACCTCCTCCTCCTCCATTCCCCTCCCCTTCTTCTTCTTCTTCTTCTCCTTCTTCTGCTTCTCCTCCTTCTTCTTCTGCTTCTCCTTCTTCTCAGTCTTCTTCTTCTTCTTCTTCTTCTTCTTCTCCTTTTTCTTCTTCTTCTTCTTCTTCTTCTTCTCTTCTTTATCTTGTTCTTGTTCTTGTTCTTCTTCTGCTTCTTCTTCTTCTTCTTCCTTTCTTCTTCTTCATCTTCCTTTTCTTCTTTTTCTTTCTTCGTCTTCATCTGCTTTTTCTTTTTCTTCTTCTTATTTTTTTTCTCTTATTTTTCTTTTTCTCTTTCATCGTCATCATCATCTTCTTCTTTGTTTCTTCTTCTTCTGTTTCTCCTTCTTTTTCTCCTTCTACTTTTTCCGTTTTTGTTTCGTTTTTTTTTTTTAAGAGTGTCGCTGTTGCAGAAAGGTTAGCGCGCTATCTGTCCAGGGGTTAGTTATAGAGTTGAATCTTCACCGAGTATGTTTTTTGAAACTAGCATGAGCTTTCATATCGATCCCAAGTTAAAATGGGTCCTAGGAAATGTCCCCGGAAGTCAAGGGAACTCCGGAGAATTACAATATTGCGCAGATTTTACCAGACAGTGAGGAAGTCTATTCCATGGTAGCGACCCTGCAGGACCAACTAAAGAGCACCTGTAAAGACCTCCATGCGTGTCGGAATAGACGCATTGCAAAGCTTGATCCCTGACGAAGAAAACAATCATAGGAAGTACAAGTAGCCGGCACAATGTTAATCTTATCTTCTGACAAGAATCGATCGACTAAGATACGGAGCTGGCATATTATGCTCAATGAGAAACCAAAGGCGCTGGATTGGATTTCACGCATGACAGTGGGAGTAGTAGTAATAATTTTTACCACACCAGGACATCACACAGAGCAATAAACACCCGGTGACACAAAGTGTGTACATGCGGATGAGGATCACCCTGGAGAGGTCCCAGATACCCCTTCTAGCCGTTTGGCCATTTTTATGGCCTGGCTATATTCAGAGCCCCAGGCAAGAGCCAGGGGTGAGGTTTCATCAAATAACGAAAAATTGCATACCACATGAGGACAACTAGAATTGAAGTGTTAACTAATGATAGTGGGAGATCTGCGCCAGAGGAAATAGGGGAGAATTTACTACGCTTTCTGTGGGACGTTCAACAGCGCAATAGGATTAGGCTGATGAAGATGATCTACGTTGCTGATCTAGTGCTCGATAAGCCCCACTGCTTGCGGAAATAACCTTAGACGGCCCGTTTCTACCGTTGACACACAACTAGGAACTATCACATGTCTTTCTATGCGTCTGCATGTGTCTGTCTGTTTATATGTCTTGTATCTTGTGGGTATATGCCTGTCTGTACACATATCCATCAATCTATCCAATTGCCTTTCTGTCAGTCCGTTCTTCTGTCCGTCCGTCTATCTACTGTCTGACAGACCGCCCGTGAACTCTAGAATCCGAAGCAGACAGTTTTACAATTTTGGCCGTCACTTCAAAATGACCCGTTTATTTCAAGAGCAATTCAAATCATATCCTGACACACGGAAGTAATTGATTGATGGACTATTGTACGATTACTTCACATAAGTTGGAAGCGAGGGAGATGTGGTTTCATAGAAAAACTGTGAGAATACACTAGTCATAATTTTTTTTTTTTTTTTAATAATAATCAAGATGTCTTGAAAAACCAATTATTTTTTGAGTAAAACGACTGTAAACTTCGGTGGAAGATTTTGGTTGTTCGTCCAGTTCCCATAACTTGCGTGCACATCCGTTTTACATATATGGTTTATCTGTATGCAAACCGTTGATTCCTTGCCTCTTAGGACAGATGCACTCTGACGACAACGAAATTGAAAGAAATTGACTCACGAAGAGAACTGATTGCCAACACCATAAGGTAACATTCTTTGGTCATGTCGTGAGAAATAGAAAACTAAAGTACATCGTGACGGTAGGAAAGTTAGGGGGGAAAAGAGGCATAGGGAGACTGACAGAGAAGATGTTGGGTGGTTTGATATCATGGCATGGAAGATCATCTGTATCAGAACTGACTGAAAGAAAGTACACGAGATAGAAAGTTGTGGATAAACATGACTACCAACGCTACACGACATAGACAATAAGAGAAAGAAGACACGGGGCCTAAGGCTGTGTATAGACATCACTACCTACGCCACACGGTGTGGACTATAAAAGGAAGAAGACACGAGACAAAACGTTGTGTACAGACATTACTACCAACGTCAGACGGCATAGACTATAAAAGACACGGGACATAAGGTAATGTACAGACATTACTACCAACGTCAGACGGCATAGACTATAAAAGACACGGGACATAAGGTTGTGTACAGACATTACTACCAACGTCAGACGGCATAGACTATAAAAGACACGGGACATAAGGTAATGTACAGACATTACTACCAACGTCAGACGGCATACACTATAAAAGACACGGGACACAAGGTTGTATACAGACATTACTACCAACGTCAGACGGCATAGACTATAAAAGACACGGGACATAAGGTTGTGTACAGACATTACTACGAACGCCACACGGTGTGGACTATAAGAGACACGGGACATAAGGTTGTGTACAGACATTACTACGAACGCCACAGGGTGTGTTGTCTATAAGAGACACGGGACAAAAGGTTGTGTACAGACATTACTACGAACGCCACATGGTGTGTTGTCTATAAGAGACACGGGACAAAAGGTTGTGTACAGACATTACTACGAACGCCACATGGTGTGTTGTCTATAAGAGACACAGGACAAAAGGTTGTGTACAGACATTACTACGAACGCCACAGGGTGTGGACTATGAGAGACACGGGACAGAAGGTTGTGTACAGAGTTGAATACCAACGCAAGATGGCATAGACTAAAAGAGATCCGGGACAGAAGGTTGTTTTTTTATACATTACTACCAACGCTACATGGCATAGGCTACAAGAGGAAAAAGAGACAACGGCCCCTGTGCTGTGCTTGCTACCCCATAGTTGTGCACCTGACGCTAAAGTCAAATATGCCAAAAAATAAATAGAGCAATATATTTTGTTGTCGTCGTCATTTAAAACATTGGGGAAAACATTGTTTCGAATTTATCTCCTTGTCTTTCTTTTGCATTTCTTCCATCAATCTTGCCACCTGTCATCTGTTTTTAAGAAGTATTAATTCTAAAATAACTTGCCCAGGAATTCTGACTCATTTCTGTGATCTGTTTACGGTTTTATATATATATTTATATATATGTATGTATGTACCCTATGTTATATATATGTTTATATATGTGTACCCTATGTTAACTTTACCAACCCACACTGCAATGCGGATTAACTCTTAAACTCTCCGCCTGTCTGCCTTAAACTCTCGTCTATCTGCGTTAAACTAGCAATTTATTAGTTTGTCTTAAACGATACGTCTGCATGTCAAACTCGTAGTACATCTGTCTGTCTTCTGTATGTTATGTCTATCCTTAAACTCGTAGTATATCTGTCTGTCTTCTGTATGTTATGTCTATCCTTAAACTCGTAGTACATCTGTCTGCCTTCTGTATGTTATGTCTATCCTTAAACTCGTAGTACATCTGTCTGCCTTCTGTATGTTATGTCTATCCTTAAACTCGTAGTACATCTGTCTGCCTTCTGTATGTTCTGTCTATCCTTAAACTCGTAGTACATCTGTCTGCCTTCTGTATGTTATGTCTATCCTTAAACTCGAAGTACATCTGTCTGCCTTCTGTATGTTATGTCTATCCTTAAACTCGTAGTACATCTGTCTGCCTTCTGTATGTTCTGTCTATCCTTAAACTCGTATTATATCTGTCTGCCTTCTGTATGTTCTGTCTATCCTTAAACTCGTAGTATATCTGTCTGCCTTCTGTATGTTATGTCTATCCTTAAACTCGTATTATATCTGTCTGCCTTCTGTATGTTATGTCTATCCTTAAACTCGTATTATATCTGTCTGCCTTCTGTATGTTATGTCTATCCTTAAACTCGTAGTACATCTGTCTGCCTTCTGTATGTTATGTCTATCCTTAAACTCGTAGTATATCTGTCTGCCTTCTGTATGTTATGTCTATCCTTAAACTCGTAGTACATCTGTCTGCCTTCTGTATGTTATGTCTATCCTTAAACTCGTAGTACATCTGTCTGCCTTCTGTATGTTCTGTCTATCCTTAAACTCGTAGTACATCTGTCTGCCTTCTGTATGTTCTGTCTATCCTTAAACTCGTAGTACATCTGTCTGCCTTCTGTATGTTCTGTCTATCCTTAAACTCGTAGTACATCTGTCTGCCTTCTGTATGTTCTGTCTATCCTTAAACGCGTAGTACATCTGTCTGCCTTCTGTATGTTCTGTCTATCCTTAAACTCGTAGTATATCTGTCTGCCTTCTTCATGTTCTGTCTATCCTTAAACTCGTAGTACATCTGTCTGCCTTCTGTATGTTCTGTCTATCCTTAAACTCGTAGTACATCTGTCTGCCTTCTGTATGTTCTGTCTATCCTTAAACTCGTAGTATATCTGTCTGCCTTCTTCATGTTCTGTCTATCCTTAAACTCGTAGTACATCTGTCTGCCTTCTTCATGTTCTGTCTATCCTTAAACTCGTAGTACATCTGTCTGCCTTCTGTATGTTCTGTCTATCCTTAAACTCGTAGTATATCTGTCTGCCTTCTTCGTGTTCTGTCTGTCCTTAAACTCGTAGTTTATCTGTCTGGCCTCTTTATGTTTCTGAAGTCTATTTTTTTTTTAATCAAACTGCAGAACAAACTATACACACACCCACACATTCATACAAATATACCCCAACACACTCATTATGGCGAGTATAGAAATTGGTGCCGATGTTCAAACAATTATACCTCAGCTGTAGTGGAAATATAAATGTATGAAATTACATATATCTACTTCATCGTCAACGTTGGGTCTTTCCCCCCTCCACCCCCCCCCCCCTCTTTCGCAAAACAAGTAACTAGAATTTGTTTATTTTATTTGTGATACATAAATATACGCTGATCCTTGCTGGACTGCTTTTAAAGAGTTATACAGCACCAAGTTTAAATGTACCCGTCGACCTTTCACAAAAAGACGTAAATCTGGCGTTCTGCTTAAATTCTGAATCAGACGTCTGATGCGCTGAAAGTTGTCCACAGGCGCTAATAAATTCGTGTGTCGCCTAGTTTCGTCAGAAATTGCAAAGGCGTCACTAGTGTGGCTAGTTCCTGTATGATCAGAATGGCGCTGAAAGTTACACTTTAAAAATATATCAATGCAGCTATATACATATTTCTCAATTGCGGCTATCCTTTTTTTAAAACCCAGAGAAAAAAACACAAAACATGACCTAGCTATTATTGACCGAACGTTTTCAAGATGGGCTAGAGAAGAGTGCATTCTTGCTACATTTACCAATGTTAAACGAGGAGGTTGAAAAAAAAAAGGAAAATTGATAGCTTTGACAAAGAAGTTGTTAAACAAGCAATACATGGAATGTTGAACGATAAATAATCATTGACGCTAAAGAAGTAAAAACTTAACCTTAGACATAGCACTCATGTATCCAAAGTAGATTTTGAAAAACTGTGAGACGTTCAGGGACTAACCCCCCCATGATACACAGTTGTAGATCTTCTATCACACTTCGGTACTTCTATTCACGTCAGTACTGTAAAAAACAAAAACAATTTTTAAAAAATATAAAATAAAATAAAATTACACAAGTAAGGAAAATAACAAAGAAAACAACTGTTTAGATAAAACTGGGTAGTAAATATTTTGAATACGTATAAAAAATTAACGTCATGATGAAAATAGGAGCCCATGCAAAAACAAAAAATAAATAAGTAATGATCCACAAATTATTGAAAATATAACGGCATCCATTAGAAAACCAAACTATTTTCTCTGTTTTGGTTCAACATTCTCCCGTCTGCTGTAAAAACCAACAAGACACTCATAACTGTAGACTGGCGCCGAAGCTTTTAAGTAAGCTACATAAAATTCTTAAAGAATACATGAGATGATTTGTATTGTAGTAGAGAGATCCCATTTTGGCCGGTTGGCATTCCAAATGAAACCAAGCTGTGTGGGCCAGGGAAAGACATGCGCACCAAGGTAGAGTTTATAAAGGCCTATGGCCTTCTCACTTTAAAACCACTGGCAGGGAAAACAAAACAAAAAAGGAAAAGGAGGAGAAGGAAGAGGGGGAGGAGAAGGAGAAGAAGAAGAAGAAGAAGAAGAAGAAGAAGAAGAAGAAGAAGAAGAAGAAGAAGAAGAAGAAGAAGAAGAAGAAGAAGAAGAAGAAGAAGAAGAAGAAGAAGAAGAAGAAGAAGAAGAAGAAGAAGAAGAAGAAGAAGAAGAAGAAGAAGAAGAAGAAGAAGAAGAAGAAGAAGAAGAAGAAGAAGAAGAAGAAGAAGAAGAAGAAGAAGAAGAAGAAAAAAAAGAAGAAGAACGAACGAACGAACGAACGAATAAACGAATTTTTTTTTCAAAGGGTCACAAATTGGGCACGCAAGCCCGTCTTACTTTTGGCACTTCCATTCACCAATCTTTCGCATAGCAGTTGTATTTTACCAATAAAGCATGTTATGATCATATGATTAAATGCATATTATTAATATGACGAAAGAACACAAAAGCATGGGTTGTAGAATGCATGCAAAAACCTACGGGCGCATACACACACCCACATACACACACCCACACACCCACACACACATACACACTAACATACACACGCCCACACACTCACTTGCACACCGATACATGCATGTATATATACATACCTACGTACGTACAGACAGACAGACAGACAGACAGACAGACAGACAGACAGACAGACAGACAGACAGACAGACAGACAGACAGACAGACAGACAGACAGACAGACAGACAGACAGACAGACAGACAGACAGACAGACAGACAGACAGACAGACAGACAGACAGACAGACAGACAGACAGGCAGACCAGACAGACATAGAGGAATGCATAGAGACAAATACATGCACACACAGACACGCCCAAAGACACATACGCAGACTCACACACTGACAGTCACACACACACACACACACACACACACACACTTAAGTAGACAAACATACAGACACACACACAGACACATAAATACAGCCACATTGACACACACACAAACATACAAGTAGACGCACAGCAGACATATACATGCATGCTCACACACTGACACATACACTCACACACACACACACACACACACATACACACACACATAGACTCACACAGACAAACATACAGACACCCACACATAGAGACACATACATACGACCACATAGACACACACGAAGACAAACACACACACACAAATATACACAAGCAAATATGCAAACAACTACATACGGACACACACACACAGATACACACACAGAAACACAAACGCAGACAAGAACACACAGACGCACACTCTCAGACAAACAAATAGAAACACACACGCAGATAAACACACAAACACAAACACATACTGACATATACACGGACATGCAGTAACATAAACACAACACAGAGATACATTTACAAACAAATACCGACACATACAAAGATACAGGCGCTCACAATACACACAGAGACACACACATAGACATGCACACACACAGACATATACATACAGAAACACACGCAGACATAAACAATTACACATGCAGACAAACACAGAGACACAAACGAGACACACACACACACATGCAAACCTAGAGACACACACGCAGACACACCGTCACATACACACAGTCACGCACAGACATATACACACAGACACACACGCCAAAACACTGACCGCCAAAGGTGGAGAGAGCTGATCACACAGTCCAACAGAAACTGGTGACCCAACGACTCGCATTGTTACTGGATGATGGTGGTAATGATTATAACTTGCTGATTACTATTATTACCAATATCATGAGAATTCTTATGATCGTGTTTCCTGTCGTTAATGTCCGCTCTAGGCTGCTACCTGGCGTTTTGATTGTCTCTGGGAATATCAGAATCTCATTCTGCATTGTAAACCTGGGATACCCTATTCAACCTCTAAAGAAATTAGGGTACATGTAGCGGTAACATCACCACAGTGAAGCCTACAGTTCTGTGCGGATAACCCGTATAAACTCTTATGTTCACAATTATAATGTGGCAGTTTTATTAATTAGTTAGTTAGTCTTTCCTCGTGTACCTAGGGCGCAAAGGGCAAAGGTTATAGCTCTCCACGTCTGGCGGTTAGTTGCCACCTGCTTTAGGTCTTTGATGTTGTCAGACCCATGGTTGAGCATTTCCTGATGATGTCTGAACGAAACATCATAACATATACAGCTAGAAATCTGATTTTAAAACAAAGGATGTTTAACGATGGCGGCTTGTCGGGTCGTCGATCAACAGTCTGAAGCCAAGCTACAAGGAAACACATCCCGCCATATTGATCCAAACCGGAAACCATTTTTACAATGATCTTATTTTCACCGTTATGGATTGAAGTCTTGACGGAGCCTACTTTTTTGTTTATGGGTACCAGAAAAGTTGTCGGCGTCTGTGGCTTAGGCGTTGCGAACACGCTTCGTAATGTCGGGGTGCCGGGTTCGATCCTTGCTGCGTACGGTTTATCTTGCGATGGTTTCGACCGTGGTACCGAGAGCCGACCGTCCAGGAGCAATGGCAAACTATTGTACGTAAATTTGCCTAGAAAAACCACAACAGTGAGAAAGTGCTGGGGTTGGTTCTGCAACGTCCTGTAAAGGATACGCAACTAATCATTTACCAGGGAAGTTAGGGAAGTAGAGGCGGCACATCACCCATTAAGACAGGCAATACACTCCTGTCTTGGCTCGCTGCATACAGCCTGCTCGGGCACATTGACAGATAATTTAGCAAAGCAATATGGAACACGAGAACATTAAATCGCTGATAATGTGTCGTCATTTGTTATTCCTGATTCTGGTCGATCTTTCGGTTTGTTCCTTCCGGGATCTACCTAAAGGTTTTCCATACCATCGTGAATCACAAACTCTTAATATGGACGACAGACACCCCCCCCCCCCCCACCACCACCACCAAAAAAAATTTAGATCCCAGATACCCCGTTCAACCTTCAGAGAAGTTATAATTAGAACACCTCAACGGCCGCACCAAACTGGTGTAATCTGTAGTCCTAAGCGGGTAAGGGTGAATCCTGATTTTGATAAGATCAAGATTATTTACATGCCTCTCCACCACCTACTAGTTAAGCTACTGAAAGCAGATATACATGGGCGTAATCTTGCTCCCAGATTCCTTCATCCTAGCATTAATTAGCGCTCGACTGTCAGCTCTTCATCATTTCGAAAACAAAGCTCCAGTAGTTAAAACTAACTGGATCGAGAAACCAGACTTGAGTTCAGAAACGCCTACGGGCGAGTCAGTTGGCTCTGATTTCGTCACCACAGAGTCAACAAGTAGCGCGGGGAAGCAGGCAGACAAGTTCAACAAGCCACCAAAATGAGGAGACATCTTTAGTATATTACACTTGGTGCTTTCAACAGGCGACTGATGTCTGAAATGTCTTTGTAGATCTAACAGGTCATTAATGTGAAAAATGTCTTCACAGATCAAACGGTCTTGTGTTAGGAGGAAAACAGAGGAATGTGAAACAACCTGGAGGGACTGTCAGTTGTCTGGCTGATCTCCCCTGCGGGTAGAATGTTTGACAACTATTGCGACTCATAGAATAGAATACGAGTGACAATCAAACATGATAAATCCAAGATACCCGCTCAACCTCTTCTGAAGCTCAACGATTATGCTAAGTATTAATCATCAACTAAATACAACACAAAACAATGACCAGAAAGCTCAAAAAGAGGAGAGAAAAGACGGGTACATATATGAAAAAACGTTTCCACCAAAGTCTTTATCAACAGACAAAACAACAAGCTAATTAAACGACTGATAAGGTCAGCAAGGGAGTCGCCGTGGCAGAGCAGCTAGACGCGCGCCGCGGATCGGAAGGTCGTGGGTTCGCTCCCTGGCGGAGACGGACTTTTCTTCAAAAATGGGCTCGCAGGTCGACCTAGTGGTGGGTATAATCACTGGTAGAGGCGGCCGGCGTGATGCGGACCACATCACCCATCTTATGCCGTTGGTCTATAAAAATAAAGGTCTAGCCCTATATGCCCTATACGCCTAAAGGCGTGGAAAGGGTCCTTTACTTTACTTTTTTTAAGGTCAGCAAAACATTTATGGCTGTCCGTGGTGATAATCACTGGAGCCATTCACTCATATTTACGTCATCAGTTTTGACGTTCACACTGACGCTATTTACGTCATCTCTATTGACACCGGTACTGACACCGTTGACCTTCCTATTTACCTCAAATCCAGCAAGAGTCGATCTCCTTGTGAGATGCAATTTTTCATTATTTTGAAGCCCCACCCTGGCTCTTGCCAGGGACCGCAATATAGCCCGACCATAAATATGGTCGGCGGCGTCCGTGGCTTAGGAGTTGCGAGTCCGATTCGTTATCCAGAATACCGCAATCGAAACCCACTGCTGGCTGCGTGGATTTTCATCATGGTATGTGGCGTCACAGGTCGACCCAGCCTAAAAGGGGTCCAGGATGGCTGTCCTGGGAAAGTAAAGACGGCCGGAGGTAATGCTGACCACATTACCCATCCAGTGCCGATTGGACTCTGTAAAAATATGGGACGCTCTTCCCATATACCCAATGCGCCTAAGGCGTGAAAAGGGATCCTTACTTTTTTTTTTTTTTTTACTTTTATAAATATGGTCTAATGGCTGAACGCGGTTTCTGGTACCTCACCACGGGTAATCCTCATCCGCATAGTGGCACTTTGTGTCACCTGGTGTTTGTCGCTTGTGTGATGTCCTGGTGGAGTACAGCTTGCCTACCTAAATCATGCAATACAAATTATCAATTCAATCTTCCTACCAACCGTGTGCTATCAGTGTCAGACTCGGACACTTGACTAAAGAAAACAAAAGAAAAACTAATCACCTGTCAAATGAGATGTTCGAGAACAAAACTAGACGAGATCGTGTGAGAAACAAAGAAATTACCAGAACTATAGGAACATCACCTATAATTAAAAAAAAACAAAGACTGAAATTATTTGGCTATTTAATGAGAATAAATTCAATGATGTCAGCAACGAAAGCGTACAACACGAAAGTAGAAACACTAATATGAAGATGACGACCAAGAAGATGATGTTTTGAAGGAGTCACTGATACCTTGACACAACATCACAGCATACCAAACAACCGAGCGTGACCTAGCTAGGATAACGATCATCTCTTAACCTGCGACGCCCAGCGACAAAAAGCAGAATATGGACAACAGAGAGAAGAAGGCCCTCGTGAGTTATGCTGACCTTTCATTCATGCTTTCTCAGACTGTTCTACGTCAGAGGGGTGTCACGTTGTCTTGCCTCCAATTACATCAGCGCCGATGTCGCGTGTTTTATACTACACGACCACACATCTTTTAACGACCCCAGATCATCTAGAACATCTGGCCCTAACCCAAACCCCCTACCCACAGCCTGAGTCAATGTCCCAGGAGAGACTCTTTTCTAAAAAAACAGTACAACGTTACACCCCTCTTACCTAGACCAGACTGAGAAAGTGTGTAGATGGGCCGGGAAACGTGAATAGGACCGTAACCACCCTTTCCCAGCATAACAAAATGTGATTGAAAAACGGAGAATACAAAGAAAAATCCCAAGTACTGTTAACAAGAAAATACGCATACAATTACAAGGGTCAAATAACACACACAAAACAATCACCAACAACTGATAATGTTGTGTCCAAACATCGATTTGATGGCTGAGATTTTTTGTCTTGAATATATCTGGATATCTGACAATTTTAGTTTGGTGTTGGACAACTCAGAAGGGAGATCACTCCCTGCATCAAGCTGACGACTTTTTTTTTTTTTTTTCATGACTGTAGAGCTAAACACCTGGATTATTACAAGCAAACTTTCAAATTTCCGGACGTCCGTTTTCCCCACCCACCCACGAAAGTTCCTCAGACCCATTAGGGAGACGCGCCCCCGAGGTTCGAGACAAATAGTATAAGTGATGATGTATTTTGAACAGAAATGTTGAACTAGTAGTGCCCGTATCTGGGTGTCTACGACAGGATGTTGTGCCTTATGATCTGGTAGTGCCCGTATCTGGGTGTCTACGACAGGATGTTGTACCTCATGATCTGGTAGTGCCCGTATCTAGGTGTCTACGACAGGATGTTGTACCTTATGATCTGGTAGTGCCCGTATCTAAGTGTCTACGACAGGATGTTGTACCTTATGATCTGGTAGTGCCCGTATCTAGGTGTCTACGACAGGATGTTGTGCCTCATGACCTGGTAGTGTCCGTATCTAGGTGTCTACGACAGGATGTTGTACCTTATGATCTGGTAGACTCCCTATCTATATCTAGGTGTCTACGACTGGACGTTGTGCTTCATGATCTGGTAGTGCCCGTATTTGGGTGTCTACGACAGGATGTTGTGCTTCATGATCTGGTAGTGCCCGTATTTGGGTGTCTACGACAGGATGTTGTGCTTCATGATCTGGTAGTGCCCGTATTTGGGTGACTACGACAGGATGTTGTGCCTCGTGATCAGGTAGTGCCGTATTTGGGTGTCTACGACTGGATGTTGTGCTTCATGATCTGGTAGTGCCCGTATCTGGGTGTCTACGACCGGATGTGCCTCATGATCTGGTAGTGCCCTTATCTGGGCGTCTAAGACCGGTTGTGCCTCATGAGATAAGAAGATAGCTAATTAAGGCGTCAAACAGAGGGCCCTTGTTCAGGTCTTTAACCGTATTTGGGTGACTACGACAGGATGTTGTGCCTCGTGATCAGGTAGTGCCGTATTTGGGTGTCTACGACTGGATGTTGTGCTTCACGATCTGGTAGTGCCCGTATCTGAGTGTCTACGACCGGATGTGCCTCATGATCTGGTAGTGCCCTTATCTGGGCGTCTAAGACCGGTTGTGCCTCATGAGATAAGAAGATAGCTAATTAAGGCGTCAAACAGAGGGCCCTTGTTCAGGTCTTTAACCGTATTTGGCACAGGTACAAGCCCTTTATTTGTGAACGTTAAAAGGCACTCGAGAAGAGATACAACCAGTATCACGTGTTCTCAAAAAATGTGCTGATTACCAACCAATGTTGGGCTAGATCTTCTTATCTTCTGTTTCGTATACAGCGGTTGTAAACTTCGGCCACAGTTCTGGTTGTTCGTCCACTTCTGGACTTTATTCTTTTTCAGAACTTGTTCTGCGTGCAGATCCGTGATGCAAATTTAGCTTATTTGTAAGCACACGGTTGATTCCTCGCCTCTCCGGCAAATGCACTTTCTTCTTCTTCTTCTTCTTCTTCTTCTTCTTCTTCTTCTTCTTCTTCTTCTTCTTCTTCTTCTTCTTCTTCTTCTTGTTCTTCTTCTTCACTTCCTCTTTTACCGCTGTGGGTGTCGAGGGAGATATAGGGTTCTGTTTCTAGCTCTTCTGGCTGCCTCGACCATAGGCACATCGTGCTGTTGTAGAGTTTCTCTGATGTTATTTTTCCATCTTGTTCTTGGTCTACCCGGTGCTCTACGTCCTTCTTCTCTTTCCATGTATGCTTTGTATGGTATGGTGTCACAAGGCATTCTCTCTAAGTGGGCAAACCATTTCACTTTCTGTCTTTGTATGTAATCCAGAATTGGTTCTGTGCCGACTTGTTCCCTTATGATCTCATTCCTGATCTTATCTATTATGGTCATTCCTACAGCCCTTCTCAGACATCTCATTTCCGTGGTTACTAATTTTCTTTTATGGTTTGTTGTGAGTGACCATGTCTGGCACTGGTAGCACAGAGTTGGAATAAATATGCTTTGAATTAGTAGCCTCCTACGACATGCTTGTAAGAAGGCAGTGAGTTTGTTCTGTTTTCGAAGAAGCCGGTTAGACTGAACCCCATGTCGAATTGTTTAAAATCTCATCCGTGAATGTATTCGAACACTTGACTACTAGTAGGCTGGCAGCTACGCGGTTTGCACATTGCGGTCTGAAATTATTTGGTGTCCTGTCACTGTGTATGTGGGCACTGTGAAGTGCATGTATTATGTATATTATCTGTACCGGATGTCTCCATGTGTAGGTGTGTGTATGTAGGCCAGTGTTTCTGTGAAGTGCATCAGTATTAGCTGATATATTATCTGTACCGGATGTCTCCATGTGTAGGTGTGTGTATGTAGGCCAGTGTTTTTGTGAAGTGCATCAGTATTAGCTGATATATTATCTGTACCGGATGTCTCCATGTGTAGGTGTGTGTATGTGTATGTCCGTGTGGGTGTAGATGTGTGGAACGTGTGTGTGGGTGGGTGTTAGTTAAATAGTCAAGATATGGTGTCCTTGACATTAGCTATTCTAATTCGCTGGTCCGTACCTAGCGTGCCTCAGACAAATGTGGTCTTATGTTAATTACTAGTCATGGTTGTCGGTCTCTCTATTTCTTCTGCTTTCTTCTTCTCCTTATTCTTCTCCTCCATAATCTTCCTCGTTTTCCTGTTCTTCTCATTCTCTTCTAGTGTTCTTCTCTGCATAGTCAATTCCCCCTTTCCGTTTCATTCTTTGTAATAATTTTGATGACATACATGGAGTCCGTCGGCGTCTGTGGCTTCGTAATTCCGAGGTGCCAGATTCGATCCCAGCTGCGGACGATTTGTCTTGCGTTGGTTTTGACAGTGGTACCGAGAGCTGACCATTCAGTAAGCAATGGCAAACTACTGAAAGTACAATTTGACTAGAAAACCCACAACAGCCAAAAATTGTTTGGGGTTGGTTCTACAACGTCCTGTCAAGAAAACACAACTAACTTAACATGGAGTTCAGTCCAGCACCTTAGGCCTCTCTCATTATTGTCACTCTTAGAGTTTCTCTTGGACGTTCTGGTTTTATCAGTCCATTTGTATCCTATTCCAGTATCTGGTGTTTTGCTGCTCACTTCTCCTCAAGATGTGCCTAATATCTCGTCACCTTCTTTTTCTTACAACAAATGATAACAGCAGCTGCTCAGACATTCATGCACGTGAATTTCCTTTAATGGCGGTCACTGACATAAATTAGAGATGTTAAATGACGCTAGAATGGAAATTTCCTTACCTTTTTTTAAAATAGAATAATTTAGAGTTCCATATTTTTTCCCACGCTGTTGTTGCATTGCTGATACAAATCGACATGGTCAGTCCTCAGGCTCGATCAGAAAGATGGGTTCTTCTTCTTCTTTAGCATTTCCAGCTGTTGAGGTCCACTACTGCAGATATCACACCAGATCCACTACTGAAGTTATCACACCAGCTCCACTGCTGCAGATATCACACCAGCTCCACTACTGCAGATATCACACCAGCTCCACTACTGCAGATATCACACCAGCTCTACTACTACAGATATCACACCAGCTCCACTACTGCAGATATCACCAGCTCCACTACTGCAGATATCACCAGCTCCACTACTGCAGATATCACCAGCTCCACTACTGCAGATATCACCAGCTCCACTGCTGCAGATATCACCAGCTCAACTACTGCAGATATCACCAGCTCCACTACTGCAGATATCACCAGCTCCACTACTGCAGATATCACCAGCTCCACTACTGCAGATATCACCAGCTACACTACTGCAGCTATCACCAGCTCCACTACTGCAGATATCACCAGCTCCACTACTGCAGATATCACCAGCTCCACTACTGCAGATATCACCAGCTCCACTACTGCAGATATCACCAGCTCCACTACTGCAGATATCCCCAGCTCCACTACTGCAGATAACACCAGCTCCACTACTGCAGATAACACCAGCTCCACTACTGCAGATATCACACCAGCTCCACTACTGCAGATATCACACCAGCTCCACTACTGCAGATATCACACCAGCTCCACTACTGCAGATATCACACCAGCTCCACTACTGCAGATATCACACCAGCTCCACTACTGCAGATATCACCAGCTCCACTACTGCAAATATCACCAGCTCCACTACTGCAGATATCACCAACTCTACTACTGCAGATATCACCAGCTCTACTACTGCAGATATCACACCAGCTCCACTACTGCAGATATCACCAGCTCCACTGCTGCAGATATCACCAGCTCTACTGCTGCAGATATCACCAGCTCCATTACTGCAGATATCACCAGCTCCACTACTGCAGATATCACCAGCTCCACTACTGCAGATATCACACCAGCTCCACTACTGCAGATATCACCAGCTCCACTACTGCAGATATCACCAGCTCCCCTACTGCAGATATCACCAGCTCCACTACTTCAGATATCACCAGCTCTACTGCTGCAGATAACACCTGGTCCACTACTGCAGATTTCACCCGCCCCCGTTCCTCTCTCTCTCTCTGTTTGGCTTTCTTTCAGTTGATGACTCCAAGTAAGTGTAGGTCTGCTAGTGTATTATCTCTCCGTTCTATTCCTCTCCTGCCTCGTGGTCTACTCCTATTCAAGTTTTCTGTGTAGGTAATTTTCTATCTCTGTTACCTGCCATACTCACAGTATGCCGCAGCCATTCTAGACCATTAGCCCTCAGTGATGCCAGTAACAGGTGGTGATTTATAACACGTTATGAATTTCACTGTTATTTCTAATTCTCAGTATCCGCTGCTTGTGTTTTTGGTGGATCCACAGATTCGCCACGAGACTGTTTTTGGTGGATCCACAGATTCGCCACGAGACTGTTTTTGGTGGATCCACAGATTCGCCACGAGACTGTTTTTGGTGGATCCACAGATTCGCCACGAGACTGTTTTTGAATGTTTGTATTCAGGCTTTTACTAAGAATTAAGTCGTCCCCTCGTGGGATGCAATTTGTTGTTATTTTGAAGCCCCACACTGGCTTTTGCCGGGGGACTTGAATATAGCCAGGGCATATATGGCCTAGTTATAGACATGGCCTAACGGTTGACAGGGGTTTCTGGGACCTCTCCACGGGTGATCCTCATTCGCATGGTGGCACTTTGTGTCCCTGGGTGTTTATCGCTTGTGTTATGACCTGGTGGGGTACAACTACCTACCTACCAATTCAGGCTTCATCTCTTTTATTTGCTCTAGACGTTTTAGTGGCTTTTAGGACAGTTGGTCTTTATCGGCATTGTATACATTTTTTTTTTTTTTGGTGTTACGAGAAAGAGCAATTGATTGCAGCAGATGTAGACTATAGGATACTTTACTTCCACACTGTATTCTAGACTGTATTTCTTCTCTTAGTATGCTGGAGCAGTGGGAGTTTCTATCCAAGTACTTGTATGTTTCGGTTATTTTGCTCCTTATATGTTATTTTTGTATATGGCAGGAGTTTGTGTAACTTTCCTCTCTTTTTAGTACTTTGTATTCCGTCTTATCTTGATACCTTCAACTAGTCCCATTTCTAGCTGCAATAATGAGTCGGTATCTTCATTGTCTATAGTTAGTTTTCTTCTACCATCTCTATGGGATATGCATAAGCAAGCATTCTTATTGCTTCTCCTACACTATAATCTTCTTGCACCACTCTTTTGATATTCCCAAAGCCCGAGTAGAAGAGAAATCAGTTCTCTTCACGAGTTAATTTTCTTCAAGACATTCATTAACCGTTTTTATCTGTCCACAGTGGTCTCACCATTCTTCTACACAACCATATCTTTCAAGCTACCACAGAATGTTTTCATTAATCGCCTGAACGTTATTTAGAAAACTGATCTCAGACACTGGTTGTACAGAAGAAACTTGTATATTTTACGTGAACAAAAACAATCAAATACAGGAAATTGGAGGGGGGGGGAGGGAGAGGTGTAACGGCAGTTTTCTGATAGATGGAGAGTTGTGTAGCTCGATATGTAATTACAAATCACTTACAGAGCATGTTTCAGAAAAAAGAAACTAGTGTTCAACGAGGCAGAGTGGAGGATATCGCGGACTTTTTTTCTCTCTCTCAGGAAATTACAGCGTGCGGGGTAATTAACATGCTGACAGACGGGATGTGACCGCTCGTCTAGGCAGTGATATATTTTATGATAAAGCGAACGTAGTGAAGACTCCTAGGATCCGGCGGAGAGTGCAGCAGAACAGTTCGTCCATGCCTCGAAGGAGAGATTCGGTGCTTTCGTAATAAGTAACCTCAAACAGACAGTCCTATATTTCAGGGGGTGGTAGATAGGTTGCATGCATTCGTGGGACCCATACTGCATGCATTCGTGGGACCTAGGCTGCACTCTCTCGTCAGACGTAGGTAGGTTGGGGTTAGCTCCAGTTTAAGATGTTTTCCGGTAGTTAAAAGCACCACAAAGCCGGGAAACCCTGTTTTACCACCCTATAAAATATTGGACTGTCCCCGTGATGTCATCCGGGATGAGTTATTACAAAAGAACCAGAGATGCAACAATGAGAAGATGGTCTGTGCGGTTTTAACGTTCGAAGGAATATAGCATAGCTTAAGTTAATTCAGATTACAACTAACACTATAAGAAGTGAACACTTCGTCGGCTTTTGGGGAAGTGAATAAAGCACGAGTCATTGTCCCAACCCTTAGAGGAGCGGCTGGCTGGTCGGTTACAGCGTCAGGCTCTCGTGCGGAAAACCCGGGTTCGACCACCGGTAAGGCGATGGAGTTTTTATGTCGGGGCACAATTAAATATCCTAACCTACACAGTCCGTGGCGACGGCACTAGCCATGCGGCCCTAAATACTCAGGCTCACGACCCCCTGTCCACGCCATCCTAAAAAGTGGTACACACAGACAGTGGTGACCGACTGACCCAACCCGTGAAGCGGTGTCAATTCATGCATGCATTCATTCATCCATTCAAATACAGAGTCTTGGGACAGACTTTACATCAATACATTTATTAGGGGGAAAAAAGGTAAAGTCGGGAGATATGAACCAGCGTCATTGCACACGGTTGTAAACCATAAGTGCTCTGCGACCAGTAAGGACAGCTGATAAGAACTGTCCGCCTGTGTCGCCGTTCGCACGTTACTCTGTAGCTACAGCGACGTTTCTCCATTTACCAGAGTATCACTCTGGTACCCATTTCCTAGAGGCTGGGTGAACCCCGGGAGCCGCCCGGTTTCGAACACCGACCGTGGATTTGAAAACCAGCCTCTTATCGACTGCGCTAACGCGGCTCCCGATTAAGGAAAAAGTCGGGGCAACCACTATCAACTGTTTTAAGACAGAAAAGATGAAGCTGTATTTGATATATTCCGAGAAGAGACGAACAGAGAATCGCCACACAGGCGCTAGAATGGGACTTAATGGGATAAATAGAACAATGACGTCGAAGAGAAATCCTAACGCGAACGTTGATCAGAGAAGCCAAAGGTGCATGACTGGATTAAATCCATGACATTAAAAGACAATAAATATAGACAACAGTGGTGAGAGGGGGAACTAAGCTATCTATACTGACTGTGTTTATCACTTTTTTTAGTTGTATGCAGGACAGAAAGATATTTAGCATGAAAATGTATGGGATAACTGTCACACAGCTGTCACGAACTGTGCCAGTTAGGATTTGTCTCCCTTTAGCCAAACCATTTTTTTTTTTTTACTGTGCCAGGTTTGAAACCCAGAAATTCCGACTTAAAGATCAGCATTCTAATCACATGGGGAAAAAAACCTAGCATAGTGGTCACCATGTGGAGTTGCAATTTTTCGTTATTTCAAGCCCCATCCTAGCTTTTGCCGGGGGCCCTAAATATAGCCGGGCCATAAATATGGCCTAACGGCTGAAAGGGGTTTTTGGGACCTCTCCATGGGTGATCCTTATCCGCATGGTGGCACTTTGTGTCACCAGGTGTTTATCACTTGTGTGATGTTCTGGTGGGGTACAACAAGAGAGGTTGAGAGAGAGAGAGAGAGAGAGAGAGAGAGAGAGAGAGAGATAGAGAGAGAGAGACGGAGCTTAGTCAAATATTTCGACTGCATTATTTATGCTAAACGCTGTTTTAAACACCATACTGGAGGGGGCAGGGGGCGGGGGATCCCCTTCTTGTTCGCATTCCCTTTTGTAGACTCTGGCAGAAAGATTTAGTTGTTCGTCCACTTGTGGACCTTAGTCCTATTTCAGAACTCGAGTTTTGCTTGCACATACGTTTTACAGATCTGGCTGATTTGTATGCAGACTGCTGCTTCCTCAACTCTCAGGCAGATGCACTCCGACTTCGAAGGAAACCTCTTTAATTAGTCGACTTGTACGAAACGCTTGAGGAGCAAGAAGTAGACAGCGATACAAATGGGAGGATAACATCAAGAGATCAGCGTACAGCAGTCGAGGAGAGCGTGTCACGAGGACGGGAGGAGTGGTTGTTTTTTTAGATCCATTACAGCCAATTTTCTGTATTTATTTGTAGAGATGGTCGCTGTTTGACCGACTAGTTGATTAAATGATTGATTAATTTATATGTTAATGTTTTTTAAAGGGATCAACATCAAGGCACACGTGTGTAACCCATTAGCGCTCCGTTCTTCTTCTAACTCAAGCCTAAGTCCCAAGTGAATCAGCGCTGTGCACGAAACCTGTTGCACCGGCGAGGATCCTGAAATACTTTAGGTAGATTTTAAACTCCAAATTATGCCCGGGCAGCGCCTTTAGGCGACTCTTTTCGAATTCCAAAATGCCAAAGGATTTTTTACCAGCGCAACAATACACACGGGCGTCCGGTCTTACTATCTAGAGACCAGGGGAAAATTACTAGAAATCCACGTGAAAAATTTCCAGCCTTCACCAGGGCTTGAACCCGGGACCTCTAGCACTCAAGGCGGACACTATGCCTCGAGACCACACAGCCCCCCCCCCCCCCCCCACCTCCTTTTTTAAAATAAATTTCCAGCAGTGCATAGACAAAACATTATGGAAAGTAAAGGCTTGATATGGAGTAAATGAACACCCCACTAAAGTTTGCAAAAGCTTAAAGTTATATAGAGATTGCAGAAGCGTAGTTAGAATAAATCAGGGAACATCTAAACCATTTAAAGTAACATCTGGAGTAAGACAGGGATGTGTCTTATCATCACTCCTGTTTATTATCTAAATTGACAGTATAAGCGAAGATACCAAGCACAGGAACGAAAAAAATAGTAACATCAACGAATTACTCTTTGCTGATGGCCAGACCTTGACTGCAGATACAGCAATACATTTACAACATCTCACATCTATGAATGAAAAATGTAAATAAAAGAATATGAGAATCAATAGCGAAAAGACAGCAGTAATGTCAATAGAAAGAAAGAGTAATAATTTAAATTGAGCATTAGAGCATACATATATTCAACAGGCATTTGAATTTACATGTCTTGGAACAACATTTACTGAAGATAGTAAACTGGACAAAGAAGTTAATATCGGATGCAGTAAAGCAGGCAAAGTATTGGTAAAGCTAGCACTCCCCCCACCCTTTTCCCTCTTACAGCACAAGGCAATCCCAAATCAGCATAAGGAAACATACAAAGCATATTCATTCCCACTCTATGATATCAGTGCCAGATGTGGTTACTCACAATAAAACATAAACGAAAATTAGTAACCATGGAAATGAGGTGTCTGCGAAAGACTGTAGGAGTGACCAGAAGGGACAAAATCAGGAATTAGGTCATACGAGATAAAAGTCCAAAAACTCCTGCCATACACAAAAATAACGTATGAAAACAAAATAACAGAAACGTACAAGTACTTGGGTAGAAACTTCAACTGCTCTAGCATACTAAGAGAAGAAATACAGTCTAGAATACAGTGTCGAAGTAAAGTATACTATAGTCTACATCTGCTACAATTAAATGCTCTTTCTCACAACACCCCAACAAAATGTAAAAATGCTGATAAAGGCCAAAGCATAGAACCAATACTAAGTTACATACAAAGACAGCAACTCCAATGGTTAAGTCAATTTGAGAGAATGGCTTCTCGTGCTATATAATACAAGGCACATACGAACAAAAAATGAGAAGGACGTAGAGCAAGAGGTAGACCAAGAACAAGATGCGAAGGTAACATTAGAGAAACTCTACAGTGCTACGAATGTCTATAGTCAAAGCAGCCAGAAGAGCACCATGCAAGATTTTCATTTCTCCCTCGACGCCCCAAGCGGGAAAATAGGCCGTAAAGAAAGAAGAAAGTGCATCGAGTAAATGCTGTTAGACTAGTATTTCCAGACTATTCGGTACTTATTTCAGTAAAAATACAACGAAGATGTCGCTATATTTGACACATCTTGAGAAAATACAAGCAGAAAATAACCAAACAGACAATACAGCTGGAAAAAAAAGAGAGATTGGGGAAGCCAGGAAGAATAAAAGAAACTCTAAAACGAACGTCGATGAGAGAGGCCAAAGGTGCTGGGCTGGATTCCATTCATAATAACGAACCGATTGCACAGGGTACAGTGGAAGGAAGGAGTAGACTGCGAGCCCTATGTGACATATATGGAAATACATGACAATGATGACGCTACGTGTTTGGTTGATTTGGTCAACATCACACCGGTCGCCTTTTCTTTCCATGACAAATTATACTACCCATTTAAGACTGTGTCGATCTGAGAGCCAATGTCAATAATGAAAAAATCTGACACCAGGCAGATTTGAACCCAAGATCTTTCTGAAGACTGACAAGCAACTAACCACTGCGATTCCACGGACGCACAGACTGTGTCTTAAAGTATTTTCTGCAGCTCGAACCAAGACCTCTAAACCCGACACTAACGTAAGACAACCTGCCCACCCAGTGGCCACCACCTACCTCTTTAATTTCCATGCTGAAGGCCTCTAAGTAACAGCACAGAAGTGTCATATTTGCATTACCGCCCTGTGTAAACACGCCCCTTATCAAATACTCAGAATACAAATGTTAAGTTCCCCACGCAAAAGAATAACAGAATTTGCCAACATAGCCTTCCGTAGCTGTAATGTGTTTCTAGTTTATAAGGTCTTTTCTGTTTTTCGTAGTGTTACTATTCTATACGTTATAAACAAATATGCTGTGGCAAAAAGGAACTGGGTATTGTTCTCGTGCATACATTACTATATATTTTTACGTTCTCACACACACATATATACATATATATATATATAATCCTAATCATCAGGTACCTTGCCGACTGGCGTGGGCGATCATGCCTCTCCACAATCTGCGTTCTCCTGCAGCATGTATCAGTTCTTGTGCCGACACACCTCCATGCCATGCAACAAGACTGTCATGAATCTTCTCTTGTTGTCTTCCTCTATCCCTCCTTCCACAGATCTTTCCATTTTCCCTGTTCTCATAACATGGCCGGAAAATGATGATTGTCTCCTTCTGATGTCTGTGATAATTTGTCTTCGGTCTTCCGACTCTTTCAAAACCTCTTGGTTGTTCTTTTTTTCTGTCCAAGGTATACATATATTTACTTACACATATTTTAAGGATCTTGCGGCGTTAAGGTGGAGAAATATAAATGGCGAGAGGTGTCTTTTTTTTTTTTAATGTATTATCCATAAATCAAACAATCGTTCACTCAACGAGCTCATTACTCATTCAATAAATAACTCAATCAGTTAGTCGATCGTTTACTCAGCCAGTTCATCACTCATTCAATTAATCAGTCAATCAATCCATAGATCCGTTAGTCAGGCGGTCGATCGCTCAGTCAATAATTCAATCAGTTAATCGCTCATTCAATCATTCAATCAATCCATCATTTAATCTAAAGTCAATCAATCGATCAGGTGCCATCTCCACAATAAAAGTGATTCTTAACACGATATGTCATTCTCCCAGGTGCTTACTCCCCTAAACTTTCTAATCGTTTGAGATGTAGAAGAATCCTTAGAATTCCTTGTTAGGTCAAAAAAGAGACACCTAAGTGTTTTAAAAGAGGCAAGGGCTAAAAGACAACCTATCGCAAACAACAGAAGTAAACTGATGACCACTGGAAAGATCTGCGGAAAGAGAGACAATGGAAGACAAGGCGAGACGATCCTTACTGCCTTTTGTCATTGCTTGGGAGCGGGAGGGTCAACACAAGAACTGATACACACAGTTGAGGGCTGCGCTTGATGATCAATTGTTTTACAATACGGCTGAGATTAAGACCTCATCAAGTAAAACTCTAAAGTTAGCAACAGACCTCAGGTCTATGTAGGCGGATAGGCTGGTTTATGGATTTTAGTCTTGGCAAGTTTTTGCTTCTGTCAATAGTAAGCTGTTGTATTTTCCTCGGTATGAAGACTGAGAGGATACAGTTCGTTCGAACAGCTACTGAGCTGAGTGCAAGGCGTAGCACTGTGAGCTGCGGATTTCATTGAAAATGCTTTTCGATGTGGTTTCTGTTGTGAACTGCAGATTAGGAAAATAGTGAGTGGCCTGTTGCCAGAGAACCTGAGGTGCCTTATGCGATTAATTGCTTGTGCAACTACTGGTCTTCTGTGCCTGATTCTTCCGTTGACGATGAACTGCATTTATAGTTTCGGAATATTTGTATCGGCACGTCTGCTGCAGCCTTGTGCATTTACCGCTCGTGTATGCTGCTGGATTTGCTAAGACTGAAGTATGTGACCATTTTTTTGTGTGGGGAGGGGGGGGGGGGTCACGAAGGACAGTGGTGGATATTCTGTGTGGTTTTTGTTGGCACCGGAACAGAGATCCCTCTATGTGACACGTCTTCACAAAATATTGTAAATGAAAAGAAAGCTGCTGAAAGAAACACACAAGAGAAAGAATGAACTCAGATATGTTGGTCACATTAAAAGACATAACACTATTTCAAAAACCGCACTGAAATGATAAATTGTAAGCAAGACAGCAAGAGAAAGACAGCATCAAGGGATGGGCTAACAGCAGTTTCAGAGAGTTTACAACGAAGACAAGAGACACAGTGTGTTGAAGATCCATTGACGCCAACATTCATTATGGTTTAAGGTTTTGAACAACGGTTCAACATCATGGCACACGGGTGGTAACCCATAAGTGCTCTGTTCTTCTAACTCAAGTCTGAGTCCGAAGAAGCTCAGCACATTGCACAGGCTCTGTATCACCGGCGAGGATCCTGAAATACTTTGGGTAGATTTTCAACTCAAAATTTTACCCGGACAGCGCTGTTATGCTACTCTTTTCAATATCCAACTGCCAAGGGATTTTTTTTTTTACGTGCGCAACAATGCAGGCGAGGTCATTTCTCACTACACAGGGAACAGGGGGAATTACTAGAAGTCCAAGTCCACGTGAAAAAAAATCCCAGCTCTTACCAGGGATTGAACCCGGAACCTCTAGTACTCGAGGCGGACACCAAGCGTCGATACCATATGGAGACCATATGAATGATTCTATACTGAGGCTCTAGGAGATGTGTTTCAATGTAAACATTATTGTCAGAAAATGCCAACACTGAAGTCAGTGAAAATGACACCGACTTTGAATAAGTTGAATTCATAACCGACAGCAATGGGGAAACAAAAGGCAACACTGAGGTTGGGCAATGATGCGGAGGTTAAATGGTGTCAGGTGCCTGAGGCGCAACACAACAAATAATTTCGAAGAACTGTTTACAGATCAATGCAGATTTATAATTATTATTCTACTCCCACACCATTTTGCTATCTTTCTCTTAGTCATCTTCCTCTTCGTGCTTTTTTTTTATTTCTCCTTCTCTCTCTCTTTCTCTCTCTCCCTCTCTCTCTCTCTCTCTCTCTCTCCCCCTCTCTCTTGTATATGGATGCATGTATAGGTGTGTATGTACGGAATGTGTGTGTGCATGTACATCCTTAAATGTATGTGTGTGTTTTTTCTGTTTGTGCATTTATGTCTATGTATGTGTTTTATGTTTGTATATGTATGTAGATGCGTGTGTGTATGTATCATGTATGTATGTATATGAGTTTGCATTTATGAGAATATAGAAGTATGTATACGTGTGTGTGAGTGTTTACGATTGTGTACAAATGATGTGTGTATGCATTATTCTATAGTTTATATTTCTTTATTATATATATTACATGCATTATTGATAACAGGTATTGGTACTCCGAAAAATGAGTGCTTAGAAGGGCCGAATGTCAGACGGGCCAGCGTGCCCAATTTGTAACCCTTTGAAAATAAGGTTCGTTCGTTTGTTCTCTCTCTCTCTCTTTCTTTCTCTCTCTCTCTCTCTCTCTTTCTCTCTCTCTTTCTCTTTCTCTCTCTCTCTCTCTCTCTCTCTCTCTCTCTCTCTTCTTTTTATTCCTCAACAGAGTAAAGGCATACAACCAACTTGCGTCAAGCAGTTTTATCTGTTGTCATCTGGTGTGATTCACGTACATATACTCCAGATCTTATTCTATCAGTTTTCGTTCCGCCTCTCTGTGTTTGTATTGTTTGGTAGGAGAAATGAGTCAAGACTATGACACGGACACCAACGGACTGTCTCCCAGGCATGACTGAACCCTGACGGGCTGATTCTTGTGTCACGACACGGTTGGCTGAGTAATTGTGTTTCCTTGTTCAATATTGGTTGGGGCTTTCGGCTGCAGTATGGTTTAGAGGGAAAAAAATAGCCAATATTAAGGCTAATAATGTTTATTGACCCTTCTTGCCCGGCTCTCTAGCGAAATTGGCTAAACCGGATTTCGCAGAGACCGGGTGACGTACTCCTTGTGGTCCGGGTTCAATCCCGGGGGTAGGCAGGAAAGCCACATTTTCTCCCAGATTGACGGTATTTACAATGGAATCAAGGCCGAAAGGTTGCGATATCCATAATACCGAGCCTAAGGGTTAACAACTCATGGCTTCTGGATACTAAAACAAACAATTGACCCTTCTTAGGATATATTTGGTAGTGTACAGTTTAACTATTCCACACTTCACATTAGGTCCATGTAAGAAATGATGTGTGTCTGGGTAGCCACTGATTGATTGGTACCTTTCCATCATTCCAGACGATAGTGTTATATTGCGGTATGATAAGGCATGGGACTACAGCCCATGGCGATGGCGAGCGTGACTAGCAAGATCCGCCGGCGTTAAGAAAAGTCTTCCACAGTTATAGCATGAGATTGCAGGACCATTGTTGTCAACATGTGTGGTTAGTGTGCTACGCCTCAGAAGCTCAGCTCTCATCCTTTCTGTAATCATTTCACCTTTCGTTCTCATCGTCTTTCCGGGGAACCACTAAAGAACGTGACAGGACAACAAGCCAAAGGAAAAACAGACCAACGATTTTCACAATGCCACGAACAGAAACGGAAAGTGGACGCTGCGGTTACAGAGCTTTTTATTTCACCACATTTAGTATAGGACCCTTTTCTACGCCTTCAGGTGTGTTGGGCATACAAGACTAGACTGGTTTTTTTTTTTCTGGGTGATGTGGTCAGTATAACACCGGTCGCCTTTACATCCGAGGACTGTACCTGGCACTCACTCAAGGTTCGGTTGACCTGGGAGCCAACCAAGGTCCTTTTTAAAAACATTCAGAGCCCGAACCCACAACCTTCTGATATGCAGGCGAGCATCTAGCCGCTTCACTATGGCGGCTAAAAAGTTTACGACAGACGTGGGTCGACAGTTAAATGCATCCAAAAACAAAAGCCTAAAGAAACTAACCTTTTTTGTAAATGTAATCAATACAAGAAAAATGAAGAAATTATAGAAATCTCCGGATAACCATTGGTATGAACATTTATAGGAGACAAAAGATGTTGAATACTAGGCACACACTGAGACGATAGAAATAAAGAAAATCCACAATACTGGCTTGTCATTTGAAATAGGAAACGAATGTGGCATGTCTAGAAGAAACCCTGTGACGAAAGTTGCTAAGAGATCTAAGATATTACCAGCTTGAGAATCAGTTAAGTGACCATGGGGTATTTTATGCTAGACTAGTCTTTTTTTATATAGACCAATCGGCATTCATCGGGTATTTTATGCTAGACTATTCTTCTTTTATAGACCAATCGGCATTCATCGGGTATTTTATGCTAGACGTCTTTTTTTTTTTTTTTTTATAGACTAATCTTGCATTCATCGGGTATTTTATTCTAGAAGTCTTTTTATAGACTAATCGGCATGCATCGGGTATTTTATGCTAGACGTCTTTTTTTTTTTTATAGACTAATCGGCATTCATCGGGTATTTTATTCTAGAAGTCTTTTTTTTTTTTTTTATAGACTAATCGGCATTCATCGGGTATTTTATTCTAGAAGTCTTTTTTTTTTTTATAGACTAATCGGCATTCATCGGGTATTTTATTCTAGAAGTCTTTTTTTTTTTTTTATAGACCAATCGGCATTCATCGGGGTTTTTTTTTTAAATGACTCACAATAACCGGCACTAGTATCCAGTTTCGTCCTTTTTAGGACGAAACTTTTTTTTTTTTTTTTTTGAAGCCCCACCCTGGCTTTTGCCGGGGGCCGCAATATAGGCAGGCCAAAAATATGGTTAGTTGTCTGAACGCGGTTTCTGGGACCTCTCCACGGCGATCCTCATCCACATGGTGGCACTTTGTGTCATCGGGTGTTTATCGCTTGTGTGATGTCCTGGTGGGTTAGACAGTCAGTCAGACAGACCGGCACTCATAGATGTAAATGGAAGATCCATAAATAGAAACTAGACAACAGAGAAAATCGAAAACTATAGTTACCACATAAAGAAACGAAACTATCACTCAGAATGATAACAGGACCTCGCTGCAGGGACAATTGTGTTTCAACTCATGGCAGACTAGTCAAGATTCAAAACGCTGAAATTAAACAAGTTCTAAACACCATTTCTATCATGAACAATAACAGTCGAGACGAACTGATGAAATTCGCTGCAATAACATAACACTATAAGGCACCTCATTTAACTCTCTCTCTCTCTCTCTCTCTCTCTCTCTCTCTCTCTCTCTCTCTCTCTCTCTCTCTCTCTCTCTCTCTCTCTCTCTACCTGTTTTTATGTAATTGTATCCAGTCTCTCTCTCTCTTTCTGTGTCTATTTACCTGTGTTTATGTAATTTTATCCACTCTCTCTCTCTCTCTATCTCTCTCTCTCTCTCTCTCTCTCTCTCTGCTGAACGGACAGTGTTTCCTACTGACAGCCTCGTACACATAGAGACTTCTGTATGTCCATCGGCGATCCCCGTGGGGCGCCATAAAAACTGCACTTGTGACCTGAACGATTCTTTTCAGGAAATAAACTCAATCCTCACAGTGCAAGGCAAACGGCTTACCCATTTTACCAGGCAGGTCCCTCATCATTGCCACAGGAAAAAACCGAACAATAGCATTAAATAACAGACAAGAAAGCTGCTGACCCAGCCATGAAATAAGTTGAGAAGCCCTGGAAGCTAAGTTCACTCAAATCTCAAATATTTCCTCTTGTCATTTCTTTCTGTTAAAAACAACTCAGGCGTGACTGGTAGATTTCAGCTTCGGTCGCACAGAACAGTCTACATAAAACATACGAGAAGTTCTGTTTACCACAGACGTGAGGCAGTTTACTACACGCCTCATAGCTACACAGAGTTGACAATGGATGAATAGCCTCCAGACGACGTTCTGGTCACCTATTGTGTAGTTCTACAAAAGTAGTACCGGAATGGTACACACCGAAAAAGTATTTTCCCGGTTAGACTTTCTCTGGTGTTGTGGCTTATGATTCTGGTTGTTTTCAAACAAGGATGGACACTGAATGTTGACTGCAAATGATTTACAACACTATTAACCTACTTTTACACTTTGTGTGACAGCTGTTCGCCTCTCATGTACTTCTTGTAGGCTTGTCTTTTTCTTCTTTTTCTTTTTCTTCTTCTTCTTCTTCTTCTTCTTCTTCTTCTTCTTCTTCTTCTTCTTCTTCTTCTTCTTCTTCTTCTTCTTCTTCATCTTTTTCTTCCTCTTCTTCTTCTTCTTCTACTACTACTACTTCTTCTTCCTCTTCTTTTTCTTCCTCTTCTTATTCTTCTTCTTCTACTGCTACTTCTTCTTCTTCCTCCTCTTCTTCATCTTCCTCTTCTTCTTCTTTTTCCTCTTCTTCTTCTACTACTACTACTACTACTACTACTACTACTACTACTACTACTACTACTACTACTACTACTACTACTACTACTACTACTACTACTACTACTACTGCTACTACTACTACTACTACTACTACTTCTTCTTCATCTTCTTCTTCTTCCTCCTCTTCTTTTTCTTCTTCTTCTTCGTCTTCTTCTTCTTTGTCTGCTTCTGCATCCTTCCTTAGAATGGTGGCTGGCATGTTGTGTAGTGGTTTATAGCTAGGCTGCGATATATGCGCCCTTTGACACAGCGCAACCGATTTCATCAAATCCCTCATTAGTCGCCTTTTAGAACACGCTTGTGGGGGGGGGGTGGTCCTCTTCTTGCCCCACCCCTCAACTTTCCTTAGAAATACTCAGGCGCATTTGCGAAAATATTCCCAAGCAATTATGAAAACGTTCCTAAACAATTTTGAATATATTCTTACAAAGTTATTAACATATGCGCACACAATTATCAACATATTTGTATACAGTTATTAACATATTCGCACACAATAATGAACATATTTGCACATAATTATGAACATATTTGCCCACAATTATGAAAATTTTCGAACACAATTATGAACATGTTCGCACACAATTATGAACATATTTGCACACAATTATGAATACGTTAGCATACAACTTTTAATAAATAAGTCCACCATATAACCTTGTCTTATTAAAATTAGCCACTGTGGTTTGAGAAACAATATTGGGTACTTAATTTATAACTTACCCCTGACGTCACGACAACGTCACGGGAGACATTCCCAATAAATTCTAGGGTGTTCAGGTTGTAGTTTCTCGCTATTTATCTACAACCAATTTTAGGGTTAGGGTTAGGGTTAGGGTTAGGGTTAGCATTAGAAGACACTAGATGAACACTAAAAAAAAAAAAACACAACAGCACACTTCCACCCCTTGAAATAATGGACTGTCAGGTCAGCTGTGGATTTCCCACGGGGATTTCGAGTTTGGGGTACGTTATAAATTAAGAACCCAATATTGCACAAATTTTGAAGAGACAGAATAAACAAAAAATTTTAGGGACAAAAAAGAGATAAACGAAATATTTCGGCAATGTAAAAGACAACAGTGTCGACAACAACCCGGACAAAAACTGAAGGCAACGGTTTAATAATCCTACCCTGGACACTGTGATGTACCTAAACGCGTGTACGCCCACCTGAGGCAAGGGACCACTGTAGCAATGTGACTACATGAAAGTCCTGAGTTCGAACCGCATCGAAGAAGAATTGTGTAACTGACCACGGCTCTAAGGTCAACCGAGCCTGAAATAGGTAAAAGGAAATGGCACAAGAAGTGACAGCGGTCCGTTGTTGACGACATCATCCATTGAGTAATGTTCGGTTCATTTGAATTTGAGTCTAGCGACAAATACCAGAGGGGCATTGGCTTGACAAAG
This sequence comes from Candidula unifasciata, assembly GCA_905116865.2. Classification (NCBI taxonomy): domain Eukaryota; kingdom Metazoa; phylum Mollusca; class Gastropoda; order Stylommatophora; family Geomitridae; genus Candidula; species Candidula unifasciata. The sequence continues at coordinate 27,071 of CAJHNH020001357.1, read as the reverse complement.
GTCTCGTGCGGGGCACATATGGATACAAGGGAATAGATTGTGTTACACTTATTCACTCACACGACGCTGAACTGACAGTTTACGACCCCCTTATACGACGCCCGTACTTGCGCTTACTGTCGCCATGGGAAATTCCTACGTGCTAGATAGATCCGTTATCTTTTATTATAATACAGTCGTGTCGAATGATTCAGTGGCTGCCCCGATAGCCAGACTAAACCAGACCAATGTACATTCAACTAAAATGTTATCATCATCAAGTAGTAGGTTCTATTGTAACCACGAACATGAGATGTCTATCAAGGGCTGCAGACGTGACCAGAAGAGATCAAATCAGTATTGCGGTCATAAAAGAACACGCTGGTTCAGAACCAATTACAAAGTACAAACAAAAACAGCAGATCAAATTTTGCCCAGTCAAAGAGAACACATTGTGACATTATACCATACAAGGTATACAACAAAAAAGTAGAAGGATGGACAGCACAAGATAAACTAATTTGAAAAGTTGACACCAGAAAAACTCTACCACAGAGCGAAACTCCGACTCTACAAGAGCATCATTTTGCCAGTTATTCTTTATGGAGCAGAATGCTGGAGAATGACCAAAAAGGATGCACACAAGCTGTCCACCTTCCACCACACATGTCTACGTAGAATTATCACAATTTTCTGGCCAGATACAATCTCAAACACTAAACTACTTCAAGCCACAAACCAAGAAACTTTAGACAGTATGATTACCAAGAGAAGATGGAAATGGCTTGGCCACGTTATGACATGACTTCTGATATACCTGCCAAAACAGCTCTCACATGGACACCAGAGGGAAAGAGAAAACAGGGGCGCCCAAAAACAACATGGAGACGAACGATGGAAAGTGACCTGAGTGCGGCATCTTTGACATGGAAAACTGCACTGAAGATTGCACAGGACAGGAAAGCATGGAAAGTCCTCTCTGAAGCCTCATGTGCCACTAGGCATAACGAGAACTGATTATGATGACAGAGAGATGTGTCTACGGTTGAGGCTACCAGAAGAGCAAGAAGCAGAACCGTATATCTACATTCAAAATCGAAGCAATAAAACAGGAAGTGGAGAAGGAAAGTAGGTCCTTTGCCGAACGTAGCTCTCATCGCGGCTAGGGAGTCCCTTGCTCGTGAAATGCCATAACCCGTGTGGGACATGATATCCCGTGTCCACCAGCGTACTGGTGGACTCTATCCTCTACTTCGGTGAACCACGAGTTATCAGCCGATAAAAAGAAAACTATCCATGAGCTATCGCCAACGAGAGTGACACTATGCAAACTGTAGGTATACGGTTGGTATAACGAGCAATAATACAACTTAATGAACAAGCCAAATCATTTTTTAGGCCCTGCAGATGTGGCTTTACCGAAGAATACTTAGAATTCCGGGGACAGCGAAAAATAACAAACCAGATGTTTTGAAAGACGCGAGGGCTTGGAAGACAACTTATCACAAACATCAAAAGGAGTCATCATTTTGGGCCATGTTATGAGAAGAGCGAAACTAGAAGATGTTTTTATCACAGGGGCGCAGCGGGCAAATGATGCTCGGCTAAAACTGGTACCGGCGTATCGGCATTCGGTAAACCATACGTTGGTCTCCCCATTCTACACACCGGTACACACTAGCTCACTTCTGATTGGTCGGCTTTGAGACACTCGACCTTCACACAAGGTCACGGAGGTGTTTCCCAATGCCGCTGATATCGCGTGTTCTATATTTCACCATGCCAGCGCTGGCACTAAAAAAAAAAAACATTCAGAAACTGGGTCTAACACAGAACTCCCCTAGAGAGTGCTGCAACCTATCTGTGTCACAGACAGTCTCTTTCTCGGAATAAAAAGGTAAATGCAAGACACCAACAGAGCGCCACACCGATAACCCTGACCGCGGTAGTCTAGTTCAACAAATTTATCAATGGAATGTGATCTAGTTCCCCAGGGAAGACTAGCGTTTGTTTAAATCGGCATTTGATGGATCAAGTGGTCAACTTTACGTCGTGACATTAAATTGTAGCCACTTGAACCATGGTCGACGTGGCAGCCAATGTCAATTACGAACCCAAAAGCTTCGGCGAAGCATGGCAGCGTCATTGTCGGTGCCAAGGCAGAATGAAAAAGGAGGAGGGCTCGTCGTGGTGCTAGCTCGCCCACTTCGTAAAGGCTTCTTTTGCTACAGAAACTTAAAGGAAAGGAAAAGAGTGCGCATGATAAAACAAATACATTCGCATAATCCCTTACGTCCATTTCAGGACGTAATTTTGTGTTATTTGAAGCCCCACTCTGGCTTTTGCCATGGGCCGCAATATAGGCAGGCCATCAATATGGCCAATTGTCTGAACGCGGTTTCTGGGACCTCTCCACGGTGATCCTCATCCGCATGGTGGCACTTTGTGTCATCGGGTGTTTATCGCTTGTGTGATATCCTAGTGGGGTAGAAAGTCAGTCAGTCAGTCCCTCAGTGCGCATGATAGAACGAAATGGAGGCATAGACTTCGAGCCCTATGTGACATATAATAGCACAACAGTCATGTTGATGAGGTGAGCATCAAGCCACTAACCCTAACGCGACTACCTGTTCAGAAGTTTGCCACACATAAACTATCCCGTGTTGACGTTTGTCAGAAGCTTTAGGTGTGTTTGTCTGCTTAAAAACATTGAGATTACTAACTGTATCTGCCCAAAGAAATGTCAGCCTCCATTTGTCAAACCACATTTTTAAGATGCCTGTTAACTAACTAATCTAAATTCTTTGGCGCTGTCATGAGCAGAAGAAAACTGATGTACATCGTGTCGGTGGGAAAGCTGGATGGGACATGAGGCAGAAGGAGACAGAGAGAGAAGATGCTGGCCAGTTTGACATTATGGTATTGAAGATCATCTGTGTCAGAACTGTTGATAGTACAAAAGAAAAAAGGTAGTCAATAGTGACTTCCAGCGCCACAAGGTATGAAAGATCATCTGTGTCAGAACAGTTGATAGTACATAAGACAAAAGGTAGTCAGCAGTGACTTCCAGCGCCACAAGGTATGAAAGATCATCTGTGTCAGAACTGTTGATAGTACATGAGACAAAAAGTAGTCAGTAGTGACTACCAACGCCACAAGATATGAAAGATCATCTGTGTCAGAAATGACTGGAAGTACACGAGACAGAAGGATGTCAGTAGACATAACAACTATACACCTCACGGCATAGACTATAAGATAAAGAACTAATTGTCCACGATTCACAGCCATGCGTAAAAAATTAACATAAATTATTGCGACTTCTAGTCAGAAAACTTTAAAACGACTAGCCGAAACGTTAAGAACGCCGAGTTCTCATTTGGGGAGACCCTTTTCCAATCCTCGGTAACCGCTGTTTTTCTACCGTGGGGCCAAAATATGCGTAGCCTGCACAGTTCGTGGCGACTGCACTAGTCAGAGACCCTAAATTGGCTGGCTTAATTACCCCCCCCCCCCCCCAACCTCAAAAGTAGTATATGCTCAGTAAAGAGTTTTCAGTTTTTAACCTACAAGAAAGGGGCGCGGTGGTGTAACGCTAGATGCGCGCTTGCCGGCCCGAAGTAATAGGGTTAAATTCCACATCTAGTCGATCCAGCCTGGTCTAGAAGTGGGCATAAGGGAATATATTGGGAAGTAAAGGCGGCTGGTGTGATGCTAGCCTCATCACGTACTGAGTGCCAACTGACCTACACACATTCGAAAATAGCATACTATACGTGATGCACACCTAGTACTAAAAAGGGGGCCCCTAGTTTAATACTTGAACTCTCTCAATCCTAAACAAAGTACCATATGTGACAGGATTGACTCTATGCACTAGTTCACATGTTATTATGCTCGTACATTTTAAACTGTTAAGTTTAGTCAGGACACACTAAAACACCCAAAGATACATTCGTCTCCCACAGGGGATGTGCATTTGGGCCCTGTGTGTGTAGTATATCCATTATTTTGTTGATTGCATAACTGACTCACCGGGACTTCAACTATGACCTTCTGCGATGGAAAGAAAAATGCAGAAGATGTTCATCATTTGATAAAATGTAGTTCATATCAAAGCCGCGACGATCCAGTACAGGAGGGTCCACCAGTGATATTTCGTGTTGTCGTATATTGCCCCAGTATAACCAGTGTGTGAACAGTTAGGACGCTAGGCCCTCACTCGGGAGACCCGGGTTCGAATCCTCGGTAAGGCTATAGATTTTTTTTTTTTGGTCGGGGCAAAATAAAACACTTACCTGCACAACCGTGGCAACAGCTCTAGCCACGCGGCCGTAAATCCTCAGGCGCAACTGTTTCCCTGCTACACCGCAAAAGTGGTATAACACACGCATTAATTGGCAGTATAACCATTGTGTGAGGTGGAATGGGATACCTGGGATCTGTTCTGTTCGGGCTGGTAACAGAAATGTGGCTACTTGGGTCACTCTGGTGAGAAACCTTTCGGTAGCTAACCCAGAGGAAAGATTTCATAAGGGTTATGTAAACTTTGGCCTTGTAAGAAACGAGCTAAGGCACAGATAACACAGAAAACCCGCTTTTACTACCCTCCAAAATTGTAGACTATCCCTTGACGCTATTTAGTGGTCGGTTAAAAAGAAAGCACCAAAACTAATTTTATAAAATATGCTTTTAATTGATATGCCACACATAATTAGTGGACTAAAAAGAGACATATTGCCTCATATAGTTTATTGGACAAACCAGACATTAAATAATTCCTGCAGTTTTGAAGAAATAGTCTCTCTACGACAATATGCTGCTAGCATACATTGCATTATCATCCACACCAGGTGTGTGTGAAGCATTTGAGCTTGATGGATTATCATGAAATAATTTAAACATTGATGCCAAATTTTGCGCGAAACTTATTCCCCGCAAAATGCTATAATTTCGAGCTTAAAAAACCGACTTAGTGGTATCTTTCTAACCATTAAAAATGTATACATGTTTTTAACAAAATATTATTGCACCATTCTACGATGGCACCCACCCCCCCCCCCCCCCCCCCCACCTCCATAGAGAGAAAGAGAGAGATAAAGAGAGACAGAGAAAACATGTGGTTGCTCATGCGTGCAATATCTGAGCTTCATAGCTCATCATGAAATAGCTTTAAAATCGAAGGCAAACTTCAAGCCAGACAAACACCATAAGTGACATTAATAAAAGCTTATAAAAAGTAGTCAAATGCAGCTAGTGATGTATTTCAATAAATATGTGTGAAAAAACACAACGGCCCTAGGAAATTCCTTCAACAATAGCAGAATGAGGCCAAATGTCACATTCTGGATATGTAATATCATTTATCAGCCTTTCGAACTTCAAACTATTTGACTCGGTTCAAAGTAAAGGACCCTTTTCCACGGCTTCAGGTGTAGTGGGTATATAGGGCTAGGCCGAGTACTACCGACGGTCTCGGCTAGGCCTATCTTTTATAGACCACACGGCACTGGGTGGGTGGTGGGGTCACACTAGTCGCCTTTACTTCCCAGAACTGTACCTGGTACCCAGTCGAGGCTGGGTCGACCTGAGAGCCAAGTTCATTTTTGTAAAAAGCCCAGCCCCTGTCAGGAGCCGAACCCACGACCTTCCGATCTGCAGGCGGGCGTCTAGCCGCTGGACCCCTGCGGCTTCTCTTGACTCGGTTCAAGGGAAGCGAAAATTGGATAGGCCCCCTGGGTGTACAACCAGGCAGCTTAGACGAGCCTCAAATGAGAAAACATGAAGTCCCACCCATCGAATGACCAGAAATGGAAACTACACAATTTTTGTCTCCACCCTCTCAATTTTGGGGGTAACTTAGAAAGGGTGGGGTACTGGAACAGTGTGCCTGAGCTCTCAAATTCTGGTAAAGGTAAAGGTAAAGTCGGCAGATATGAACCAGCGTCATTGCACACGGTTATATACCATAAGTGCTCTGCCACCAGCTGATAAGAATTGTCCGCCTGCGTCGCCGTCCGCACGTAACTCTGTAGCTACAGCGACGTTCCTCCAGTTACCCCAGAGTGTCAACTCTGGTACCAATTTCCTAGATCCTGGGTGAACCCCGGGAACCGCCCGGTTTTGAACACCGACCGTGGGCAGCAGCGAGTCACAGCTAGATTTCAAAGCGAGCCTCTTATCGACTGCGCTAACGCGGCCCCTGAACTCTCAAATTCTGGTGCCCTCTGGTGGCCTACACAAGCTCTTATAGGCCCTACAAACTTCTTGCACAGAGATAACATTATACTTGTATGACCTGGGCAGGAGGGTTTCACGGTGCAATGTAAATGGTTCTTGGATGTTATCAATCAATCCAGCAACAATGAAACGGATTTTATTCGTTCAACGTGCACAAAACAACCCGGGTAAACTGTACCGGTTACCGTTTGCCAGAACACCGGGTCGACGTTGAGTAGCCCATAGTTAGCCTGTTGATATTTGTATATAGCTGGGTTGTAGCGTCATTGCTGTTGGTTTTTCTTGTGTGCTTCTTTCTGGTTCCTGTGTTGGGCTGTTAAATTTGAAGGCAACACAGAGACAATTCCGGTAGCTACTGTTATGTTTTGGGAGTAGCGACTAGACGCTAGGCTGCTGATCGAAAGGTCGTGGATTCGAATCCTGGCAGAGCCTAATTTTTTTTAAAAACATAGAAAAAAAAATAATCCGGATGTTTTAAAAAGCGGCCACGGCTTAAAGAAAACATTCTAAAGACGCTCTCCTGTGGACTGGACGGTCGTGACCCAAGGCACTTGATGATGATGATGGCGAAAGTTGAAGTGAATTTTGAACATAAGGAAAATCGGAGAGACAAGATCAAACAGGACACGATCAAATTATTCCAACAGAAAATGTCAACTAACCATTGAATTTAAAAGTTTTTGACATAAACTATTACTGAGACTACAACTTGGAGTGTCTCATTTCACTGTATTTAAAAAAACAGTGAACTTCAAAGGACCGCCATGAATAAATATTAGACTCGCAGTCATAAGCCTACGACAATAGAAGACATTAAAAATAGAAGATTGTAAAGAACTATGGGTACAGATTAATCAGTAGGACATAGAGAAAGGGGTGGAGGTATATAAGGTATTAATACATCAAAGAAACATAATAATACCACGACAAGATTCAATATTTCAAAAGATAGATAAGACAATTTCATTATCACAATTATATATATATATATATATATATATATATATATATATATATATATATATATATATATATATATATAGGTTTCGCCCGTGTGTAACCGGGGCCCTCACGGAAACCAAAGAATAGTGACACTGCACCCTACCAGGCATGTCGTAAGAGGCGACTACGGGTAGGGTTGGGTTTGAGGTTGGCTACCTCATCCTGTAAAAGCCATAGCCACAAAAGCCAGCCAACCATGGATAAGTCAAAGATAGAATCAAGTAAATCCCAGCCAACCAAGATGAGGGGAGCTCTTCAAATAGAAGAAATATGACACGGTGTGGAGAAAGCCGTAAGGAGTCCGGATCGTTGACGTACCTCCTCTCAGCTAGGAAAACCTCCAGAATTGACACCTGGGATGTTAGAACTCTCTATGATATAGAGAGAACAATGGAAGTAGCAAGAGAAATGAAACACTGGAACCACAGGGGCATAGGAATAAAGGAAGGCCAAAAAACACACAGAGAAGAGAGATGGAGAATGGAGTTAAAAAGATGGGGAGGACATGGGGGAGAGCTCCATGCAATGTCGAAGGATAGAACGACTTGGCGTGAGTTGGTTGAGGGCCTATGCTCCATTGGGGGATAGAAAGGCAGAAGAAGATATATATAGGTTAGCTGCGTATCCTTTACAGGACGTTGGAGAACCAAGCCCCTGGCTGTTGTGTGGGGTTTTTTTCTAGGCAAAGTTGAGTCCAGTAGTTTGCCGTTGCTTACTGGACGGTCGGCTTTCTTGATACCACTGTCGAAACCAACGCAAGGCGCATGCATAGCCTGCAGCCGGGATCGAACCCGGCTTGTCGGCATTACGAAGCTTTCGCATCGACTTAGCCACAGAGCCGACAATATATATATATATATATATATATATATATATATATATATATATATATATATATATATATATATATATACATACCCACACACACAAAATATTATTCTTAATTGTACATATTTGCTGCACTGGTCTGGCCAAAAGAGCCCGGGATCGATCACATCCACAAATCACGGGAGAAACCCAATCGGCAATGCCATCTTAAAAAATCTGCCGGGCGGTTTCCCCGTTCAGCCTGGATTACCGACGTAATATCCTTCGGGTGGTCGGGCGGCCAGGCTGGGCATGTGGGGAGACCGACCCGGACAAAAAAAATCAGAAAAGACTACACACACACTATATATATATATATATTCTTGCTATGGCGTCTGTGGCTTAGGAGTTGCCAATGCGCTACGTAATGGGTTCGATCCCAGCTGCGATGGTTTCGACAGTGCTACCGAGAGCAATGGCAAACTAACTACCAAACTTACATTTTTCTCTGAAAAACCACAACAGCCAAAAAAATGCTAGGATCGGTTCTGCGACGTCATGTAAAGAATATGCATTTAACTTATTAAGTGTTGCGAACGCACTTTGTAATGCTGGGTTGTCGGGTTCGGCCTAGCTGCAGGCGATTTGGCAGCTGATCGTCTGGCGCTGGTTTCGACAGTGGTTCCGAGAGTCAACTGTACCGGGAGGCAGTGGCAAACTACTGAACGTATATTTTTTCTGGAAAAACTACAACAGCCAATGAGGTTGGTTCTGCAACGTCCTGTGAAGAAAACGCATCTAAATTCAAAATGGTGGTGTAAATAAGAGACGGGTGGGGAAGGAGTGGTCTTTGAGCTTTTTAGCCACCACGGAGGGGGCGGAGCTGGGAATAACCTTCGAACCTGGATCTAACGCAAGAGACCCCTGTCTTCTAAATGTGGGCCAGCCGTCTTCCATAAACTGTCATTACTGCCTGAAGACAGCACTGTTATGGTGATGTATGACAGAGTGGAGACAGTGTGCAGACGATGTTGACTTTAGCTGTTGGTGTATGTAAGTGGAGACACAGGGGGTTGACTGATTATAGACGGGTACGGCTTTCAAGTGTTATTTACTTGAGACAATATGGAAGTAAATGGAATATTTCAGATACACCCACGGCAACTGGAATTACCAGAGGTTATATAACCAATCCTCTCTCTCTCTCTCTCTCTCTCTCTCTCTCTCTCTTTCTCTCTCTCTCTGTGTGAGTTTGTGTGTGTGTGTGTGTCGGGGTAGGGTGTGTCGGGATGATGTTAACTGCCTCCCTAAAAAAAAAGCACGTCCAAAAATACAACTAGTTAGCTCACATTGGGTATGTTGAAGAGTAGCGGCTGGCCGAACGAATGGCTCTCTAGCGGGAGACCCGGGTTCGAATCCTCAGTGAGGCTAGGAATTTTTTTTCTGTCGGAAGAAAAATTAAATTCTCACATGCGCAGTCGTGGCGACAGCACTAGCCATGCGGCTGTAAACCCTCAGACTCAAAGACCCCTCTGCCTACATCGCAAAAGTGGTATAATAAATGCAGTAATTGGGTGTGTTGATTCAAAAGGCGCCTCTATTATGGACAGGCTGTAAACCACAACGTAACGTGCTAGCCACCCCTTTAAGAGCGAACGCAGAAGGACTTCCCCATCCGACTTTGACAGCAGGATATTTCAGGATGGTATATGGGGAAGCCATTGCAGATGGGCTCAATGTAAGTTTCTTAGAAGGAGCACAGGAGGACCTGAGATGTCTGCTGCTGGGCTGCCATTCAGAGTGCGACTTCTTCTGCTTCATCATATTATTGTTTTCATCGCCTTCTTTTTTCTCTTTTTTTTTTTTTTTCGCATTCACCAGCAGTAAACTTTAGTGGGAAGTTCTGGTTGTTCGTCTTCTTCTGGATTTGAGTGTTTTTCCAGAACTTGTGTTCTGCATGCATATCCATTTGATAGATCTGGCTCCTAGCGACACAAGCAGATGCACTTCCACTTTGAAGGAACATCCCTCCTAATGAAGTAAACTTTTACGACATAGTTGTTAAGAAGGGGTTGTGGATCTATCCCCACCACCCAAAAGGAACCCAGAACCCACATGGGGGAAGGATGTAGCTAAGATGCATGTGATGTCAAGCTTGCAGGTAGAAGCCCTCTGGGAAACCGGTCAGTCAGTCAACACGAGAAAGGCGTTTTTTTATTTAAGTATCCAGAAACGATCAGTTGTAAACCCTTTGGCTCGGTGCTATGGATATCGCAATTCTTCGGCCTTTATTCCATGATAGGTACCGTACATCTAGGAGAAATGTGGCTTTTCTGCCTACCCCCTGCATTAACCCGGACCACAAGGAGTTCGTCACCCTGTCGCCGCGCAGAGGGTTTTAACCAACTGAAAAGCGTTGTAAATAGGGGCCGTCGAGTTGATTCAAAAGGTAAATTGCTAAACACGGGCTCAAAAAGGTGGGGGAAAAAGAAAACGGGTGAAACGCTCACAGATACTACCAAACCTTTCAACCCAAATCGTTATCAACGAATTAAATGAGAAGACGAATTCTTAGCTCTAGTCCCTAAAAGTGGATGTCGCGTAAAGAACCATAAAGGAATTTTTCATGAAATAAAGCGTTAACCTGCATTTTTTTTTTTTTTTTTTAGTTTTCTCATTCCTGTTGATGTTGTATATATTATTCCGCAGATAAAAACTTTAGACGAAATATTGAATGGCATTTGTGGGCGTCTGTTGTCTTTCCTCTGTCGAGCTTTTTTAGTCAAAGTTTGTATTGTATTTCGACTTTACTCCCTTTCGTTCTATGAAAAGTTACTGCCATTCTTAAAATTCTATCAAAGGCTACTGACATTCGTTCTATTCTATAAATGGCTATTGCCACTCCTTCTATTCTATAAATCAGGGCTTTTCGACTCAGTTTACACAGGGGCCAAAATTCTGGAAAATTGGATCGTCATGGGCCAGAGGTCTGAACCCCTGGCAAAGAATGTTCAGTAATACAACCTGGCAATGATCCACGGCCACCTGCTAGGCTTCCGCGTGCCAAATATGGCTCGCTGACCGCTAGTTGAATATCACTGCTATAAATGGACACTGCCATTCGTTCTATACTACAAATGGTTACTGTAGCTAATTCTATCCTAAGAAATTGTAATTTTAACCAGTTGAATTCTGAAATTTGTATTTAGTAATTCGTTCTATTTTAATAAATTATTTCTTAACTATGTTCTATTGAATGAAATATTACTTCAACTTGTTCTATTCTATAAACTGTTACTTTAACTTGCTTGTAAACTGTTACTCTAACTTGTTATATCCTTCACACTTCTACTTTACCTCATTCTATTCTAGAAACTGTTTATTCGTTTTATTTTTGAAATTATTACCTCGGACGTTTTATTATATTCTGCAAACTGCAACTTTAAACTGTTATGTTGTGTAGACTGTTATGCTGTGTAGACTGTTACTTTTAACTAAATTCTATAAACTGTTTCTTTAACTCGTTCTATTCTATTAACTGTTATTTTATTTTATAAGCTATAACTTTAACCTGTTCTGGTTTGCCTATTGTTACTTTTACTCATTCTGTTCTATAAACTGTTACTTTAATCTGTTCTGGTCTGTAAGCTATTTCTTTAACTCCTTCTATGCTATAAATTGTAACTAACATGTTCTGTAAACTGTTACTTCAACGTCTTCTATTCTATAAACTGTTACTTTAACTTGTTCTGATCTGTGAATTGTTACTTTAACTCGCTTGATTTTATAATCTGTTTTTAACCTGTTCTGTAAACGATTAATTCAACTCTTTATATTCTATAAACTGTTACTTCAAACTGTTCTGTTCTATGAGCTGTTTTTTTTAACTACTCATTCTATCTAAATTTTTATTTTAACTCATTCTTTGCTGCAAATCGCGATTTCAACTCCTTATATTCTAAGAAAATTACTACTTTTAACACATTGCATGAGAATTCTTCACCTTAACTATTAAATGTTTGAGCCCGAAAGGGTCAACAAGGGCATCTGGAACAAAGTAGTATACTGTCATAAAAAAACGAGACACATGAAAGTGAAAAAGGTATTTCATGTAGGTAGACTCAAACAAACGCGTGGAGCGTTGCTTTGTGTCAAATTATTTCAGAGTTTAAAAATCGCCTACCTGTGCTGGACCATCTGGAACCTTCTGATCAAACTCATACGCCTGTCTTTTCTGCTCCAACTCCATCCTCCTCTGCTCCGGGTACTCCTCAAACTGCGGCAAAGAGGTATCCAAGTGTTTGATCTGGTAATGATATTTTGCCTTAATCCAACGGAAAATCGGAAACACGAAAGTACTGTTAGTCACACGATTCTCAATAACAATTTTGTCCACATACCAATCACTGGCCGCCCAGGCGTCGTCTTTCCAGATCTCGATTCTGGCAATTTTCCCCATCCTAGGCAGATTCTTAATTTTGTTTGTCGGCACGTGAAATGTGTCCAAACATCCCCGCTCCAAGTCGTTCTTGAAGTAATTATCTAGTGTTATCGGTGCCGATGCGTTTCCATATTCATCGTGCATAACAATGCGTACATTGGCATCAGTCCCCGCATTTCGTCTGTCACCAGTCTGAACGTAAATCATTAAATCCGAACTGGGTTTCTGAAGTAGACACCCCATTGTCTTTTTAAGTTTTCAAAGAATAATGAGTCCAAATTTTGAGAAATAAAACGCAGTTTTTAAAAACTTTGAGAAGAAAACGAATGTGTAAGGTACAGTGCTAACTTTACTAACGCCGAGCGCCGAATGGCAGTTCAGAAAACGTGTACTTAACCCAACCTTACCTAACGGACGAACCGACGGCAGTGCGAGGGCCAAGTTAAACCCGAAACTTCCGCGAGCGGCGTGCCCTGTAAATAAACTTGCGTATAAATACCAGAACAGGGTTTCTAGGTCACGGGAAAGCCCTTCTGTCTCAACGGGAAAAACTGATGCATAGGCGCCCTAGCCTAGCGTGTCGAGGTTCCCCCTCCCCCTCAAAGTTCACCCTAGTAAGTTTGATAGTGGACATTAACCATGTAAAAAAAATTGTCTCTAAAAGTATGTTTATACGGAATATATAACGAACTCAGGCCCAGCTTCGCCCTCCAACACACCCATGAATTACGAGGTCGGGCCAGGACACTATGATGGACGTTTATTCATGAGTGTTAACCTTTGAGACGGGTGAGTTTAAGTGGTAGGGATTTCAGGTTGGTTCTACGTTGTATTGCCCCAACCGTCTTACCGGCGACTATATTACAGGATTTGAGCCGTTTTAACGACCTCATAACATGCACAACTGGCCCTAACCCCCCACCTCCCACATAACTCACTGAACCTACGTCCCACGAGAGAGTGCATTCTAACCACTATAAAGTACACCAGCTTACCAAGCATCAATGATTAATTGACTGATTGATTCAAGAACCGACATTTAAGAAACTCGGGGCATTCCCATAAGCGTTCCGTCCCCATCGTGAGCAGCCAGCGCAGTGTTCCGATACTAATGGTGTCAGTTGTAGATTAAACGTCCGTCTTGACTTTCCTCTGAGCTCCGAGCATCTGCCAAAACCTCTCGTCACACCCCTCTGCATCAATCTCACCAGACTGTTGTGATCCATCTGCTCCTCCGAACTGTACAAGATCTCCCACATGGCAATAAACACGTCTGCCTTATCATGCATCAGTATTTCACCAAGTTGTGTAGAGCCAGCCAATCTGTCCAGCTGTTCATTTCCCAACACACCGGTGTTTCCAGGAGAAAAATCCAGGCCATACTCCTCACGTGTGTCCTCCGTGGTGAAGCATGCCACTCTGCGCGAAGCATGCTTGTCCTAGCCTTCCTCAGTATGCCTTCTGAGTCAGTTACAATAAAGATGTGTGTGTATCGTGTTCTCTAGCCAGCGGAAAGCTGCAGTGACCGCCTCCACCTCCATTCTCAACCTGGATATGGTGGCATCATATGCTAGGCTCTCCTGCACCAAATGTCGACCATTAACTTTTGCTTTAAAAAAAACCCAAGCACTTTTTTTGCTTGTTGACACTGAACCGTCTATGTAAATAATCAAATCCTCTGAGCGAACATTATCTTCAATTGATTGCTGAATGTTCACCTACGTGGCACCTGCTGGCCAGCCTCTCATTTCTAATGTCTTGAAGAGAACAGTAACAACAACATAAGTAGTAGTGCTGGCTGTGATGAAGTCGGGGCTGTTTTTCTGGCGGTACGCAACAGTACGCAGTAGAGGTACGTTTGCTTAAGCCATCACTTTTTTAGCGCTACTGTGAGAGATGCTTCGTGGTAAGTAATGGCACCGGTTTTTCTGGGGGGAGGAGGAAGGAAAAGGATGTAGTTGTCGCTGATGATGTTGTTGATATTTTTGATGTTCTTGGTGGTTGTTATATATTTGTTGTTGTTTTTGCATTAGCAGGAGTGGTGGTGGTGTAGTAGTAGTAGTAATCGTAGTACTAATAGTAGCAGAAGTAGGTGAAGCAACAATAACAACAGTAGCAGCTCATTAGTAATGGTGGTGGTGTAGTAGTATTAGTAATAGTAGTAGTAGTGGAAGCAACAATAACAACCGTAGCAACATGGTAGTGGTGGTGGTGGTAGAGATAGTAGTAGTAGTTGTTGTTATTGTGGACTAGTAGTAGTAGCAGAGTAATAGTGGTGGTGAAGGTGGTAGTTGTGATTCTTCTTATTCCTCTTTATTTCATTTATGTTTGATTCATTATGCTTGTCTTTGAAACTGCGATTAACCAATTACCCGACTCTTCTTCAATATTCAAATTACACAATCAACATGCGGCTTCCCCGAGAACTAACACTCTTCAACTGTCAAAGTTTATTTACATGACTTCGGCAGCTGCAAGGGTTGCAATCTTATCTGCATCGATCATAGCGACCTTGGTCATTCAATCACTTGAAAACAATTAACAATCACTGAACTAATCAGATAACGAAATTACATATACAAAGAGGATCAAAAACATAAATTCCTGCATTACATTTACAAATATACTTCTCAACTCCATATTTGACTTGGGCGGGAAATCACAATACGACAGATCTAACAAAAGGTAACAATTGATTACAGATACTTTCTCGCGAAGATTGTCTTAGAATTAAGTCTTGTGTTGTATACAGGAGAAGAACATAACAGTTTCAAGAATAGTCGCTTTGACAGTTTTTCTTGTTGTTGCCCTCTCCAGGATTGCAGGCTAAAAGATTAAGACACAGTCAATAGGAGGAGAATCCAACAGAAGCGAATGCTAGAAACCCTCTTCAACTTGTAAACAGTTATATCAGAGCAACCTGGAGGTAAAGAAACAATGTGCGATCCAGTAGTGACGACTGAAAGAAAACACTGCTTTGGAGGGAGCCTTAGAAATATTCTAAGCAATGTGGTGGGGGTGGGTGTCGTATGGCAGTTTTGTCACACACCTTTACTGGAGGATTATTTTCCAAAACCCCTCAGGTGCTCTGAGACAGGGGTCTTCTGAATGGTGGCTCTCGTTTGTCTAGAGGCCTAACCACAACTTCCATTCAGCCTATCTCAGGAATGAGGTGACTCGAGCTCTGACTCCACAGGGTTACTATGAACTCTTGGGTACCTCTCGGCCAGACATCCCCATTACTAAATTTGCTCCCAGACTGGTAAACAACGTAACACAGTCAAATATATAAACAACAGTGAATAGGATAATACATGAACACCCTTCTGACTACGGCAATGGATTTCATTAAAACCAAACTTTTCTAAGAACAAGAAGTCTGATGAACTAAAACTTCAATGTAATAAATGCACTATAACAAGGCAGAAGAAAAGTAGCACGAAGAATCAAAATGAATGTTCAAGTCTTTGAAGAACTGAGACTAGAGAAGGCGTCCTCCTACATCGCCACGTCCATTTCTATGATCATCATGGCCCGGAGAGCTGAGACAGACCACGAAGGCACATCTGGACTGAGGCAGCTAACGTGATGTTAACTCGGACTTATCTGGTCGGATCCTACAGCTCCTCAGGGTGCCGCAAGGTAGACTTCAGCCACGTCCCGTTACTCCAAAAACGTCTCCGTACGATAAAGACTACCCCTGGGATTGATCGAATGACAACCAACTTCCCAGAGACTGGTGGGTGTGACCTTCAACAACAGACAGACACATCAGGCAACGGCTGGTCAACGCAAGTCGGTTGCTTCCCAGGTGCTGGTTGGTGGGAGAACCCGACTACCACACGGATGCTTGTTGGATCTTCCAATATCCTGAAATCAACAAGGCAACACACGAGCAAACCGCACCCTATGTACCTTGTTAATCACCCTCCTCACGCTCTCCACATGCTCAGACGTAAATGAGGGCTAGTCCAAACCATGAAAGTTGACTTCATATATCTTGGAACCCCTACAGTTTCCCAGAGTGAGCACTAGAGTCATACGTACGTTTCTATTAACTCGAATAGTTTCTGAATCCAGTCTTGTAGCGAGAGGAGAAATTTCAGCCGAAAGTGCATTTCAACCAGTATCGCTATCTATCGTCTTTCATCGCAGGCGATCGTAGACAAACAGATTCGCATTATCAATCTGCCGACCTTTTCTTGCACACCCATACAGGCACTGAGCACAAATATTCAATTAAATCCTTTTAGGAAAACTCACCCATGTCAATGGATAAAGAGAATAAAGAAGCTTGTCTTTTTTAACGATCAAGTGGCTACAATAAATGCAACACGTTTGCACACTTGAACGGACTACGAAGAAGTGACGTATAAAATTATAGTCCCTATCTACGACAGTTGGTGCGAGAATATGGCTCAAGTACACTGTGATGCGGTCACACAATTAATCTTAAACGGGCGTAGAAAAGGTGTCCTAACATACAAATTGACCCTATACGCCCAGAAGAAACAATCTAAGAGTGATTTATATAGATTTCTCACAGCTGGACTCCCCATCAACAAACGAACTATATAACTACGGACGGACCATCCGATATCATAGTTATGGGGGTGTTCAGACTGTGGGCCAGCCTATTGTGGTAGGTGTGTTGATTCTGTAATGTGACAGTGGGGAGGGGGCGCTTAAGCGGTCTAATCCTATTCTAAGAGCATAAAAAAATACTTTGCTGAATGACAAATAAGTCACATGGAGACAAATCTGGGGAATAGGGTGCTAGTGGGTACTTAACCCGCTGATGTTTTTGGTCATTAGACAATGAATGCGATACAAACTTGCAAGCAAATGTTTTCTTGCTAAAATCATGCACTAAAATTTTACGAAGGGAATCTCTATTAACATAGATTTACAGAAAATTTAGCACCATATTCTTCACTCTCTCCCCAAAGCAAAAAGCGGGCATCATTAAAATAAACGGAATACCCCTAAGAGATGATAAAGAGCCCACTTACCTCGAAGTCACATTTGATGACAGGTTGACATGGAGAAAAACATATCAATAAGGGAGCAACTAAAGCCAAGAGCAAGACAGCCATACTAAAAAAACTAAGTGGAACCACATGAGGAGCCAGTGGAAAAATACTCAATAAAGTATACAAGCAGAGCATACTTCCACACTTGGAATATGGGTCAACTGCATGGTGTTCAGCATCTAGTACCACATTAAAGGAGTTGGACAAAGTGCAAAATCAAGCGCTCAGAGTCATCACAGGAGGGATGAAATCAACCCCCATATTAGAAATGGAGAAAGCTGGGAAAACACAGGCACTGAGAGAACACAGAGATACAAAGTTGCAAATACAAGCTGAAGATTTTCTCAGTATGCCAGATCACCCTATGAAAAATAGATTTCAGAATTTAGCCTTGCGACGGTTAAAAAGAAGCAGCTTTATACATCAAGCAAAAAGAATATGTAGACAAACTGCTGACCTTCCATAAATTAGTTGTCCACATAATAGTATTCTAGAACAAACCCCATGGAGAGAAAAATGTAAACTAACAGTACAAATCCAGACAAAAGTGAAAAGAATATTTGACAAGAAATAGCAAGATAGTGTACAACGCAGAATGGCCACCCTCAGTTATATTGATGAAGAACACCCACAAGAACAATGGGTCAGAGTCTATACAGATGGGTCCGCACAAAGTGTAGTTGGAAATGGTGGTGGCTGGAGTGTACATAGAATTCCCAGATAGTACTATGGATGAGTCTAGTGTACCAACCGGGAAGTACTGCCATAACTATGATGCATAAACTAAGGCTATCAAAATAGCAACAAAGAAACTGCTAAATACCAATCTTGGCTCACATTATGTGGTAATGCTGACAGATGCTGAATCAGTACTTGAAGCACTCAAGTCTAGGAAACTACCAGAATTGCAAACACTGCTGAAACAACTTAGCCTTCAGCGAAGTGGATGCTGTCATTGTGGAGTGCATGGAAATGAGAAAGCTGATCAACTGGCAGGAGAAGGTGCGATAAAAGTGCAGCCGGATGTACCAGTCACATACCACTAAAAGAAAAGAATCATTAAATCAATCAGGAAACCACCAGCCCCAGCACAAGACGACTATTTTATTTTGAACAGATCAGAACAAGTCATTATCCTCCGCCTTAGAACAGAGCACAACCGATTACGTAACCAAATGTACACAAAATTCCAACTCTGGCAAAAACTTCTGGCTGTTCATCTACTTCTTATGTTTATTTGTAGTTGTATGGTCTGTGTTCATTTTTGTGAATCATCTTCTGCTTCACGATCACTGGCTGTAAAGTCCGGTAGAAACTTTTGGTTGCTCATCCACTTCTGTCTTGTTCCAGACACTGTTTTGAACAACGAGACCTAGTATCTATATGGGGAATTTCTGTGTTGGATATGTGTATGTTGCACAGCATTTGTAGTTATATGGTCTGTTTTAATGTGCTTCACTTACTTTTATAATATATACCAATTATGATACTTATACTCGTTGTTGCAAGCAATATTTAGAAATATGTGTGATGTATTTTAAAACGGTTACAAAAAAATTCACGATGATAAGGAACTGATTTCATCCAACAAGATGAAACTTGACACGTTTGTTTATGCTGTTTGTACCTTGAGGATAAATATTTAGTAGTGCTATAAGCAGTTTTAAGAAAACTGCTCTAAAAACTGCTCTAAGTGAAAAATTATTACACAAATCAATTTCATATTGACTGCTTGTTTACTAATTATTAAGTAACAGTATAATTATATGTTGTAGTAGTCTACTAATATCAATCATTTAAATCAATCATTTAAATTTATGTTATGAATGATATGCGTATGTTTCACAGCTGTATTTTCATGTACTAAATTTGATAAAGTACAAATGTCACACCCCCCCCCCCCCCCAATGCAATACCCTCTCAGAATAGAAGAGTTGCACTAATATTTCTTTACTTTTGCTGGAATAACTTTCAGTTTATATCTACACGTTACTGGTGTTTATGTTCACGTTGAATGTAGCAATATCATTTTTGTTTGTCTGTAAAAGCCTTTATTGTTATATATTAATAGCACACTTATTTACCTTCAAAATGACATATTATTCTATAAAATATGTCGGAAATTAATTAAACTGTAGTTTAGTTTGTATGTACATCTCCTGGATAAAAACTGTGAACACAGGAAGACTCTGTACTGGCACAAGAACAGGAATCCCCGTTGACCCAGTTGGCCTATAAATAGAGTGGGCCGTGGCTAGAACCCACTATGGGCCGCAGCTGACTCTGTCTCACTAGAGCCGCAGCTGACATCAAACCACATGAGCCTCGCTTTGGCTTACATCTGGACGTGTAGCACCTCCTGCTCGCGAGATAGAAATCTTTATTTTTATTTTTCAAACTCAGTATGGGATGGAATAAGAATTATATACGACCTCAATTAGTATAGCTCAAAGAGTCAAAAGAAATACTATGGATTAAGTCAGTATATACTATTTCAAGAGGGTTGGGCTCCTCTTACTGTTTAATTAGGGGAGGGAGAGGGTTGAAAGGATTTGCGCCCCACAAAATTGTTGCCTAGAAGGCGATTAAAGTTTTTTTTAGCACCCCCCCCCCCCCCAATTTTCTCAGTTTAGGGATGGACATGAGTACACCCCCTCCCCTGCCACCCACTTTGTGTTGCCCCAGAAACCTTTAGGGTGTAGTGGAATATTAAATCCAGCATGGTAAACACACAATGTTAATCAGATTGTCAAATTATTCATAGTACAGTTTCTATCATAATTTTTACCCGAATCGAAGCAGTATGTGCAACAAACAACAACACATCGGGCTTTTAAATAATTACGCAATCTATAAATATAAAATAAAAAACCAAATGATAACTTTGATGGTTGAACAGGATATTTGGGAAAACATTGCCATTACATGTAAAGATGACTGGTGCTACTTTTCGTTTGGTATGATCTTTTTCTCTTTTTAACAAGCATGGCGTAAACAGTTTATTATTATATATGTGGCCCTGAAATGGCAGATATCGCAGCCTAGCTGTGAACCACATCGCAATATAACAACCGCATCTTGTAAGGCTGAACGTAGTTTTAAAAAAAACAAATAAGCTTCTCGACACTCGTAGCAAGCGTCACTTGCAGAGAGCTTACTTCGGATCTTTTCTCCAAGCAATGTATGGTAGTCTTAGTTTCAGCTTCATAGCAACGGGTCGCCCCATCTTTGCTCCGCTTCTGTGCCAACGAAAAACACCCAGAATGTTTATCACAGTCCCTTGTGGAAAGATTGACAGACTGCTGTCTCAGCATATCTAGCATACACTCGCATTAAAGCATACGGTAGCCCTCCGAAGTGCTAACACAAACAGTCCATCATTAGAAATGCAGTTCATCATTGATGATAGCAGAACTTGTCGCCAACAGTTCAGCAGTTGTCCAGGCGATCAATTTTAACCAGATACGGGCACCGCCAACATTGCACGCCATTTTCTGAATCTACAATTCACACCACCACGTTGGTCACAGTCGAAAATACATTCCAAATGCAATCTGCAGTTCACAGGGTCACGCCATGCATTCAACTCAGAAGCTGGGCGACGAAACTATATCCAGTCAACAAATGGAGCAAAAATACTTCGGCCACCGTCCGGCAGAAGCAAAAAATGTGCCTCTGCTTCGAACAGCGCCTCTGTCTAGCGTCCATTTTAACCGGAAGTCTCCAAGCAATGCCGGCATGGTGGGGAATGAACAGGCAGACAGACTGGCTGGACCTTCACCACTGGGTGGTGAATTGATACATGACAAACCAGATGTGGGAATAAGTAGACTACGACTGGCACATTTAGTATTGGAACTCCGCTGGCTCCTGAGGATGGGAACGGAGCGCGTATAGGAATGCCCCGATTGCTGCGACGTCAATTCTTGACTCAACTCGCAGAAGAAAAGAGGAAATTGCCGCTTTGTATTAACAAAATAGTATTGCAAGTAGCTAATCAAAACAAACAATGCACTATTATGATTTCAATTATATATATTTAATAATATCAAATTCATCAAAAAACCATTCAAGGAATAATGTACTTGTCCGTAACTTACAATATTTGTATAAAATAATCGTGGGTATTTTATTTCGGCTTTACTAATACTAGACAAAAAGTGGCCATTCACCCAAAGATGGCGGGCGATTTCGAAAGGGGAGACGAACAGGCATTTCGAAGCCGAGCTGAAATCAGTGCTAATAGGTTAAGAATCAACATTAATGCCGTCATAGAGAAGGTAAGAAAATATTCCATAGAAATTGATAAGAATGTAGGTGTGTGTTAGAACGTGTCTTACATTCTAAAAAAAAACAGTTAAGTGTTCTGACTTTTGTTTGTGGGGCGGCGGGAAAATGAAAATGAGGAAGAGAGACTGGAGGTAAGGGGAAAGTATCATTTGATGTTTCACTGAATCAGCTGAACATAAAGTAGCAACCGATGTGATTTTCTTTAAACCACAGAGAATGTATGAATATTTAGCTTTGCTGTGCTTTTTCACCTTCCTTTGAGAAAGGACCAAATGAGTGAAACACCCGAGGCCATCAAACAAGAGACGTAACTCTTAAAGTCCTAGAGTTGTTTTGTTACAACGTTCTCTTCAAGTTTTAATTTTTACCGCCCACTAATACATTTGTTTCAAAAGAAATATCTCAAATAATATAACAACACAAGATGCTAAAATATTTTCACAAAATAAAAGTTATTTTTACTTTTTAGCTCTCCTTCAATTCCCCCCCCCCCCCCCCCCCGATATTATGGCGGTCAAACAAAAACCCTAACAGGGCCTCAGTGCTATGCAAAATGCAGACTTCCTTTGACGAACACATCACGGCAAAACCAGGGTTACTCTAGGGCTCTCCTCCGAACTTCAACCCATTTATGGCAGCCATAAAATATCCTTACGGGGCTCAGTTCTATTAAAAATATACCGGCTCCGTGTAAGAAAACAAATGCTCTAACAGGGTCTCAGCGATATGTTACTTGCGGACCTGTTTCTATGACTATGCCTCACCGCCGACCGTATCCCCCGCGCCGCTAAGCGCGCCGCTGATGGGGATCTAAGGCACTCTTCCGAATAACGGTCCCCTATTATTCAAAGACAAAAAATCCCATTCAGGGCCTCAAGAGGTCGTAGTTAGGGATTTGGGAGGTCATGTAGTTAAAAATATGGAACACGAACACTACGAACTATGCTTTCTTTTATTATATAATTTCGTTTGAACGAAATTACCGAGTCTTCGCTAGTATTGTTGATAAGCAGTCTGCTTGTTACGCCGTCGATCGGGGTTCGATTCTCCGGCCGGCAAAAACATTTTTCTTTTTTTTTTTCTTCAAAAGGGTGGTTTGCACGTTGTGTTGTGGTTTACAACTAGGCTGCGAAATCTGCGCCTTTCGCTCGGTCTAGGGTGGTTTGCACGTTGTGTTGTGGTTTACAACCGGGCTGCGATATCTGCGCCTTTCGCTCGGTATTGTGGTTAACAGCTAGGTTGAAAGGGTGGTTTTCACGTTGTGTTGTTGTTTACAACCAGGCTGCGATATCTGCACCTTTCGCTCGGTATTGTGGTTAACAGCTAGGTTGTGATAGCATGTGGTTAACAGATAGGTTGCGATAGCCGCGGTCAAATTTTGTTTTTTGGCTTTTAAAAGGGTGGTTTGCAGGTTGTGTTGTGGTTACAACTAGGCTGCGATATTTGCGCCCTTCGCTCGGTCTTGTGGTTAACAGCTAGGCTGCGATAACGCCTTTCACTCGGTATTGTGGTTAACAGCTAGGTTGCGATAGCTTGTGGTTAACAGATAGGTTGCGATAGCCGCGGCAAATTTTGTTTTTTGGCTTTTAAAAGGGTGGTTTGCACGTTGTGTTGTGGTTACAACTAGGCTGCGATATTTGCGCCCTTCGCTCTGTCTTGTGGTTAACAGCTAGGCTGCGATTGCGCCTTTCGCTCGGTCTTGTAGTTAACAGCTAGGCTGCGATAGCGGCGGCGAAATACTCAATGCTCATGTCACGGGCAGCTAATCTCCTTTTTTTTTTTTTTTTTCGCCCTTGAAATGGCGGTTGGCATAGTGTATTGTGGTTTACAAATACGCTGCTATATCTGCGCCTTTCATGCTAGGTTGCGATATCTGCGCCTTTCGCCCCAACACATCTGATTTCAGCAGTCCTAATTAGTTGCCTTTTACAACATTCTTTACAGGTGGCGGTGGATCAATTCTTTTTTTTTCTCATGGAACCCACAAAAAATGTCTTGTGTGTGACTTGTCGCTACTTGGAAGGGCATCAATACGTGGTTATTATTGTTACGGAAGTCGATTGTTTATCGATATAGATATACTTTTAAGACTGCAGGTTACTTATATATTGCTTAACTAATGTTTGTACCTACTTTCACTGTTTACATGCAGTAGTTCAAATATTTCCATTTTTGAAATTTTTATTTTCGAAAAATGGTTAGATTTTCTCTTTTGGCACAGTATGAAAGTATAATAGAATCAATCAGGTCACAGGCATCCGTAAATGTTCTACCCTGTTGTCCAAGTTCCGCCCTTGTGATTACGAGTATGTTGTAACATCACTAGACATCACTAGGTAGATTACGTGTATCACATTAATGTGCGAAATTCGCTTGCTTAGACAACTGGACCCGCTATCCTGTTTGAACTCTGGGCATCAAAGTTGTCGGTTGGTCTGAGAATGCCCGCTACGTCTCAACTCTAACCCGTGGTAATTAGCCACCTGCCTGTCCGCAAGTTCAGATGGTCATGTCTTCTGTCCGTCCGACTGGAAGATTGCATAATTCTTCAACGTAGATGCGTTCCCTGGTCGAGCTGTTAAGCTAACGTTAAATTCCACTGAGATAAGCTGTTGGTTGGTCAGACAGTTTGATCGCTGCTAGGAAGATCGCTTGGGTTTGCTGTTCAGTTACCTCATTGTTTCACTTTGTAAAGGTTTCTGTTGGACTTGTGTACTTTTTTGTTGTTGCTTTTAGAAGGAATTCTGGACTCACCGAATGCACCTCGTCACAGTCTCTTTGCGAATTTGTGCACTTGCGTAGATAATTAATTGCTTATCGGCAAAAGTTGCGAATAAAGTGGAAATATTTCTTTGATAATTTGTGCAGCTACTTGTAATTATGGCAGGCAGACCATCGGCTCCGACACAGATAAGCAATAATATTCTACAAGTTGATCAACTGGCAGCTGTAGATGTTAGACCTGATGATTTATATAGAATAATGGACGACAAACTACAGTGGTTGCAATGGCTTGCTATGCACAGAATAATATGGAACTCAGTAGACTGTTGGTCTTGCAACCGTCGGATGTCATTAGTGTCAAGGCTAGAATGTTCCGATAGATTCTCGTGGCGATGTCGTCGCCGTAATACTCGTTGCAGTGTACGGACGGGTTCGTTCTTCGCTAATTGTGAACTCCCAACTGAAAGAATTGTGATGGTAATGTTTTACTGGTTGTTCGAAGTGAAGCTGAAAAATGTGATGTTTTTTGAGAGATTGACAAGCTGTGATACTATAGTCAACTATAACAATTATTTTCGGGTAGAGTGTTACAACTGGCTGCTGCTTAGCAACCCTCAGTTGGGAGGATTTAATGCTAACGGACAGTCGGTGGTTGTTGAAGTTGACGAGAGCTTTTTTTTTCACCGCAAGTACCATCGTGGTTACTTTCGTCGTGGTCAATGGGTAGTTGGGCTAGTTGAACGTGGTAGTAGTCGTTGCTGGTTGGAAGTTGTTAATAGGCGAGATGCAACAACATTGGAACACATCATAAGTGAGCATGTGTTACCAGGAACGACGATTGTCACTGATGCCTGGCGAGGCTACAACAATGTTGTTCAACTCAACAATAGCATATATGAACATCTCGTTGTTCATGCTATTAATTTTGTTGACCGTGTACAGGGAGACATCCACACCCAAACAATTGAAGGGCTGTGGATGCAAGTTAAAAGGAGACAGCGTTTCCAAGGCGGCACTAGTCGTGCATTGTTTAAATCATATTTAGCCGAATTTCAGTGGCGTCACAGTCACAAAGAACATGTTTTCGGACAGTATTTACAACTGTTGGGCCACAATTTCGACATATAACTGTCAAATATTATTGGCAGAGTTGCCACTTTTTCTTTGACGGAAAGTG
Organism: Candidula unifasciata; assembly: GCA_905116865.2. Classification (NCBI taxonomy): domain Eukaryota; kingdom Metazoa; phylum Mollusca; class Gastropoda; order Stylommatophora; family Geomitridae; genus Candidula; species Candidula unifasciata. The sequence goes on along the minus strand of CAJHNH020001357.1, from coordinate 1,378 downwards.
TATTGTATTTTTTTTTGTTTTTTCTGCATTTCCTTCTTTTTGTCTGTCATTTCATTTTCTCAGTGACCACACTAGCAGGTGGTACACACTTCATTGATACTGAACATCCTCTTGTGTTTAGATAAGTTGTAGCCAACTATATCTTCTCTGCTATGTCGTTTCTACTACACATCTTGGTATTTTTAGATCCATAAAAGTAGATATGATATTGTTGCAGATATAACGCAGCGCTCTCTTCAATATACATCAAATGCATTAGATATTTAGAGAAACAGGCCGACAGTTTTTTTCCTTCTGAAATCCTGATTTGGCTTCTTCTTGTAATTTAATAATCTGATTAAATATGCTTAGTGTATTATAGATATATATATATAATATATATATATATATATATATATATATATATATATATATATATATATATATATATATATATATATATATATATATATTGTGTGTATCTTATTTATCTTTCTTATAAAAATTCCACTGTGTGGAGGGAGAAAAGGAGCGGGGGGAACACATGTTTTAGCACCTCAGTTATTATTTCACGGCGCTTAACGGCAGCAGTGAAAACTGATGATGATGATCTTAACATTGCTACACTGATGATGATGATCTTAACGTTGCAACACTGATGATGATGATCTTAACGTTGCTACCCATCGACACAACGCTCCGATGGATCGAAAATTATTCCTCCCCACGTCACTTCAGTCGATCGAAAACAATATCTCCCCACGGCGCTTAACTTTAAACATTGCGCAGAAGTGAAAACTGATGATGATGGCTTCAAGACACAGTGCTCCGATGGATCGAAAATTATTCCTCCCCACGTCACTTCAGTCGATCGAAAACTATTTCTTCCCACGGCGCTTAACTTTAAACATTGCGCAGACGTGAAACGGCATTGGTACGTATTGTTCCATATTTTGTTGTTGCATATTTTGTATAACCTCTTTATAAACCCTTGACCTCTTTGTAACCCCTTGAACCCCGTGAAGCTCTGAAAGTAATATTTTGGACAGTCAATAATAAGGGGCCGTTATTCGGAAGAGTGCCGGATCTAAACTAGATGCCTGGGAGTCATGAGCAAATAAATAATTGTCTTTACCATCATTATCAACCAGTCTGTGTCATTTGTCTTCACTACCATTATCAACCAGTCTACCTGATTGTGTCATCTGTTGTTTCTTATATTTCCAGTACAACAAGCCATTTGATAATGATGATGTGATCAACCTATCTACTTTGAGTATCCACACAGACAGAGGTAAGAGGCAGTAGCTGATAACAGATACTGACAGATGTGTTTCTTTATCTACTTATGCCCTTTATCTGACAACAGAGCATAGGTCCTTAACCTTGTCACCCCATA